>DWJN01001159.1:0-19128 GCA_018248895.1 Carystus phorcus
TCTAGGATGTTTTTTAATCTCTATGGCCTCCCTTACTAGGCGTGGAATGTATTGACGTTCGGCTGAGATTACTTTCGTTGTGTAACTCAATCCAATGGTTAGTACTGGCTTTAATTAATTAGATGTAACTGGGTCGAAATATCGGTAAAACAATAAAAAGAATACAGATATCGTGAGTACCCGCTATAATTAAAATGTTGTGTGTCCGCAATGAAAATATGTAGTTTAAAATCATATATGTATAAATCGTGCGCTTAAACTCATGAATACATAATTTTCAGAACTACTTCGTAATATGATTTGACCATTTGTAACGTTTTGTGACGTTTTTTGACCTCGTATTGCTTTTGATTCTTCCAGGGCAACCCTCAGTTCTCAGTGGGCGACGCGGACGGAGACAGTCCGGAGGAGCAAGACGATGGGTGGGCGCATGAGGGCGGTGACTCCTTCCCCAACGCTCCTCCACCCAACATTCGCCGTGTACTGACCCCGGCACAGCAACTACTGTTGGCAGAGAAACGCAGCAAGCTCAGGTAATTTTAGAACAACACTTTCTGCATGCATGCAATTTGTCTTCGTTGATTTTATTATTATTTGCAATTGGTGCTATGCCTCAATTTGTTTCCGTACGCGTTATTTAAGTTATACACGTAAATACTTAATAATATTGATTTATTATTGCGTGAAGTTTGGTTTCGTGAAATTTGCTCGGTTCACTGTCGTAGGCGCTTAACGTCAATAACGTTTACTTTCGTAGATTTTGCCGCATTCGTTTTAGTAGGCGCTTCGTATTAAAATATTGAGACAAAGTAAAAACAAATAAGATAACTAGAAGGTTTCCTTCTATAGTAATTGCCATTTTTTGTCATGTAATTTATATAAGACTTAGGCTAGAAGATTCAAATACGTGAATTGGTTTGGTAAAATTTGCTCAGTTCATTTCCATAGGCACTCAACATCAATAAAGTTTAGTTAACATCTGAAATTTGTCTAGATTTATCAGGTCTACCTTTGTTGCATTCGTATTAGTAGGCGCTTTAGAGAAACAAACTCCTATTTTGCTAATTTTAGAGTAGTGATTAAATCGAAAATTTCGAAATATGTTTTAAAAATAAAAAATATCGTGCTACAAAATATTGTAAGTCTGTGTTTTAACCACTGTAAGCTGAAAATCTTATAACAGAATATATTTATTATACAATTGTCTCAAACTATAAGCGCCATCTGCTTAGAGCTTTGCGCCGCTTTTGTCTTTGTCACATCTTGAGTATTTAACCATCATCTGCATATTCTGACAAGAGTTGTAGGTATTAAAATATAAGCATAGACCCTTTCTATGATTTTACTTTCTATATACGTTATCAAACCGAAGTTAGTATTCATTTATTTTTTATTACAAAGGCCTACTAGTCTTCAAACAGCTGATTAGATTTTCTTCACTCATAGGTCAAATATTCTCGATTAAATCATATTTCAAACAAAATAAACTAAGGTCAAATAGGTTTATCAACTTAGGAGCTGTTATACCATAGGCAGTATATATTGTATTTACTAATTAGCTAAAAGTGCTCAAACACGATAAATATGCAGTAAGTTGGGAAGAAGTTGTATATCCTGGTGATTCTAGATGATGCTAAAACCAGGCCAGGCTTACCGTTGAACAGATTATTACACACACCGACACGAAATCACACAGTTATGCACGCACACTACTCACTGTCATTGTGTCGTTGAATAACTTCAAATAGGACTCAGTGTTACGAGCTTTTCCTGTTTTTCAGAAGTGATTTAGTTTTAGTCGATATTTATATATCTACTCTAACACTACAATCGTAACACGTATCGGATTGCAAAAGACGACCGATCATTCTAGCTACCCTTCCTTGCACGTGAGTTCAACCCATTAATGACCCATTACTGAGCGCTCTCTTCATCACTAAGTATGTCTAGAGCATTCTCCACCACACTACTCCACTGCAGATTGGTGGAAGGGTAGTGGCCAACACAACTGTCGGAAGTTTTTTTTAAGCCCGAAGGCCATATCGGAGGCTTGCCGACTGTTATTTACGATAACAATAGACGAGGCTATGGCGAGATTATTTAGTATTTTTCCACGTAAGCCACTTGTCTGGTATAACCCTCCTTCAAAACTCTTCCGTAAAATATTTTGTGTTTTGTTTGAATGCTGGAGAGCCAGCAATAATGGTCCGCCCGGCTGCTTTTTGGGGGGCATTGATGGTGTCTTTGGTTCTACTTACTGAGACTCGGCTATGCGGCTGATTATCGGCCAATAAAATATAAAATATTAAATACAGTCAAAAAGTTACCATTATGGTCAAAGAAAGACTAAGAACGGAAGGATCACAATGAAGAGAGAAGAACCAAGGACCTCTTGCTATCGCTTCGTTTTCTGTTGATCCAGAATCCAGTTATGAGAAAGGGAGGTAGGTTCGGATTCAAATCTGGATAAATCTCCCTAAAACCGTTTTTCATTGTAGTTGAAAGGTATGATATGACCTACTAAGATTGTATTATTTGGATTAATCCCATATGAAGAATTTACTCAACATATCTTCCTGTATTATATTATTCTACTTGTTATTTGTTCCATTTAAGCGACACAACAATAAATAATACTTAAGACAAAATCATGTTTATACTTGTTAGTATATTTTATTTTGCTATTAAAATTACAAAGAATACGAACATTTACAGTAATTTAATTTGAATATTTAAAACGACAATTTTAGCTGTAAAATGTTTCTGTAATCATATTTTGTAATTTCTTATTATGTACTTACCTACTTTATGATAGTAGTGAGTAATGTGATTACGCCGCTATGGCACGATTGACAAGCCTGCACTACTAGCCAATGAAAATTAGGTGCCAGGTGCCAGAAATGGCGGCAAAATGATCTTTTAGTTCGCGCCAGGCGCCCGCGAATTGAACACGTATCTTTTGTATAATCGAAGACATCGAATCACGTTAAAATACAATTTAAACTCAAATAACTGGAACAGATTAGTAATTCATTAAGTGTCGTGTCGATTTTGTTATTAACAGGTGTTTAACTAAACCTCGGAATTTGGTTCCTGTTTCAAATTTTGGTGGGAGTTGTGTTTACTTTTTAAAATATTGGCATTACTAGTGTTTGTTTGGTAATTAGTGATGTGCGAATGACAATCAGTTATCGATTTAGTCTTTAATAATATTGATATACACCGTGTAAGATTTACGTTCAATTTATAATAACGTGTGTGTTATTTTGTATAATTTATATTCTACTTAATGATTTTACGGCAATCTTCGATCATACACTACCTTTTAAGAAAACAAATGACTTCCGTGTTACTTCCGTATATAATCAAGTTATCGGAATTTTAGGTTCTCACACCATGTTATCATAAAAAATCAAATTGGTACATCAAAAAAAAATCTTGTTTTAACGTTTTTCAATAAACTTAAGTTTGTAGAAAGAAAACTGTACTTAGCAAAATATATGGCCGAACCTCATTAACGATTGGGTATTTACATTTTATTACCATTCTAAAATCCTTTTCTGGCCAACAAAGGTCATAAGGTAGACACCGCAAGACAGTTAGCGACCTACAGTGAAAAAAAAATTATAAGCTGTAGCGGCAACAAACATATAATGTACCTAGTTTTTTAGCCTTTGCAATAAAAGTGATATTTTTTATTATATTTAACCATTTTGATTACTAAGGCACTAGACACAGTAAATCATGATAGTTTATGATTTTATTAGTAGGTAGCATATCCTATTCTTATATATTTTTAAAGTATTCCTGTAGGTTGATAATATTCCTGATTGTTTTTGTATGGTTTAGAAGCTTTTGAGCGGGTTTTGATAAATCAAATACTTTTAAGGTTTAATGATAAAAATAATTCATAGTTTGATGATTATCAGTTTCATTTGATTTTACTCATGCGATCGTCTTTTTTAGTTCTTCACTAAAAACTAAAAAATTGACGGATGATTGTTCCACATGGTCATTATTATAGAATCTCAAGGTTCGCAATTGATTTCAAACTCGATGTGTACGTAGGCATTTATATTGTTATTTTTACCTCTATACTAATTAATATTAAAATATTATTCTTTTTGGACGTTAACGTGCCTACGAATGAATTACAATCAAATCAATCGTATCATTTACATACTACGTTATTAAATCATTTTAAAGTCGCTACAAATTACGTATTTTTGGTATCGTATATATCTTTATCTATGCGTATCAGGTCTTTTATGATATTTGGCTATTATAACTGTTATGTTTGTTTTAGATAAGTTAAATTCTATAAAATTTGAATCACTTCAATAATTTATGCCATTTTCGTATTGGTGCGCCCTAGGATAATGACTACCATGTCGCAGACCAGAGTCATGCACAGAAGGTCTGCTTGGTGTTTGGATGAGAGCTTGAGACTCAGTTTTTTCTTTCTTCTCTTCATTCTTGGTCCACAATACATTGGTGACGTCTTTCGTGTTACTTTTGTTATCAGATAGCCTGTCAGTTTTTAACTATTTACACAAAAAAAATACTTAGTTTACCTCTGTTAGTGTAACCAATTTCTAGAACCTTCCATTAGTTTTTTCATTAGTATGATCCGGCGTAAAGATTGTCAAAGCCACTTCACAAGGACACATCATACATAACGAGTACGACATATAACTTTGTAAACGAATACAAACATTATGACTGTATCGAAATGTACTAAGAAGCTATTAAGGCATGAGTAAATTTACAAATTAAATGATTTTTTTTATGTTTACTGTCAGTGACAAATAATTATCTACTGCATAATGTTATTTTATAGCTGAAAATGACTATCAGATGTGGTATCATCGTAGGACTGGCATTAACTTAAGATATCTGGTCTGAATAATACATCTCATGGCAATCGCAATTGTTGTATGATGTCTTGAACCGTGACCGCTTTCTTACTTCGTAATATTCATTAGTATGGTAAAATATGTTGGGTTCTGCTAGTTCTCATTCTATTTACCTGGCTTAGTACAATTCGCATAGGATTTAAATTGAGTTACACTCGTACATGAAGTAAAAAAAAAATTTTGATGATGCTATATAAAAAAAATCCACATTTTTAATTAAAATATTTTGTGTGCACTTAAAAACATAAACATATATTTTGTCTTATGTAATTATATTAAATATTTAATTGTATGTAATGTAAATCTATCTGAATATTGATTAATGACGTCTAGTTATATATTTTGTTACTATTATCTAAATAATTTATTAATGACGTCACATTTCAGTCATCTAATGAACTTGGTCAGCTAGTCAACCAAAGTGTCTGACGTTAATAACGCTAGTTTTACTAACAAGTTTAAAATGTTTAATGGCGTCCATCTACGTCAAACACATGTACGCATTTAAATAAATGACTATATAGTATTCGCCAAAATTAGCTTACCTACGTTATAGTCAAAAGGAAAGACTTAAGTTAATTAAAAAAATATCTAAATTAATACTTAAGTTGACAAATCATACAAACGTTGAAAAACTTGTTCCTAAACTTCGAATCGATTCTTTAATATTACCAAAATAATAATTTGATATCGATATTATTTGTGCCTGTACTCATTTACGTACGCAGCCAAATGATCGGAAAAATCTGTTGATATTTTTGTAAGTGTATAAACTATGTAAAACATGATGTATTTGAAGTGCTCAATATTTCGGCTTACTATTACTCTTTAATATAGTTTTTCCAATAAACGGTCTGTACATATTTAATTTAACGATAGATTATCCGAATAACATACCTCATTGCTTTTTCGTATACGTAAATTCATAATCTATTATTTTATTTTGCTCTTTACGGGAATTATACGTCTTTTATTGAAAAAGTCACATGTACATGTTACATATTACGTACATATACTGAAACAATTTCTGAATTAAATTTAAGTTTAATCCTGTAATTTTTCTAAAGTCTAGTTAAAATTTATCTTAAGTTTTATAATTTATTTTAATAATACTAAACAAAATAACATGTATTTTTCGACTCTTACGCTACTATCGCGAAGTTTTTGCGTCTCACTGCATCAATAGTCAAATTCTGAGACCTTATTCACACACGTATTCCAGTGTCCGGTTTATGAAATTCGGCTAAGGGCTCGGTAACTTTTGATACTTGAATAAACTCTTAAGATTCTTTAATGTTACTAATTGACCTTAACCTTATGCCCTAAAATCACGAAGGCGACGTTAATTTATGGTTAAAATGTCAATGTGATCGATAAACTTGCGAAATATATCGTTTACGTAGGCTTCTTCCTCGTTCGAAGTTCGGATTACCGAATAATTATTACAGATTGGCTTGTCGATTCTAGTGATTGACCGAGTAAGGAACGTTGGGCGTGGTTGTTAGGGCTCCGGTTTATTGTTTGATAAGGTTCTGCGAGACTTGCCGAAACCTTCGTGAGTAAAGAACCAATAATAGTATTTCGTGAACAGGGTAAATAATAATGTATATGAACAAATATAGTGGTTACAGTTTTATTATAGGTAACAAAAGTTGTAGTTTTTGCGTAAAATTACTTAACTACAATTTATCAGTTCAAAGTTCATTTTGAGGAATGAGGAAAAGTAATAATGATTATCTCTTATGTTATATTAAAAAAATATTTTTGCAAATTTTAATAGCAATCATTTATTTGATTGACGCATAACGGCCTCTCAGGCGATATTTAGACCATTAATTAATAATAGCAAAAAAAATATAGGTACATCTAATTGTTTTACTTTTGAAGGTATCCATATTTTAGTGATGCGCAATAAGTTATCGATATTGTGTTCATGTAAAACTTAAAACGTTAAAATTTCGCTATTCCTTCAAGTAAATAAACCGATATTAAACTAGTTTACGTCATTTGTTGTTTTTTCTCGCGTAACAACTAAACCAGTTTATCAGGGATAAGTACGAAGGCAGTGTAGTAACTTTTTAACCATATGAAATGTAAAAAAATCTAATGAGTGTGATGTAAAAGTATTAATTAATAGTCTACAATTGTCTATCAGATCTGTTCGGAGCAAGATTTATTTATATGTATTGTTATGGAAATAGCAAATGCACACGCCCTTTGTTGCTAAGTGGTGAGTGTGGTGATTTTAACAGTTTATTTAATGGAGGAGCTAAAAGTATGTAATCTTGAGTAAAACGTCATTCTTTCCTTATTTGAAGGTAGACGTCTGAAGGTAAACCATTGCTTATTATTCTGAGGATAAATGCAGAACTATTATTTCTTCTACACTGGTTGTAGTAATTGCAATTTATACAGTAAATCTCGAATCAGCTTTTTTGAGAAAATACGGTAAAATTTAATTATATAACTATGTTTGCTTTTTTTGAAGAAACTGAGATTGGGCTGCATTACAATACTTAGATTCAAATAACGTCCATACTACAGCTAAAGCAATTAAGTATGTAAATAATTATATAACGCCACACACACATAGTCACACTCTATGATTACCTGTGTCGTGGATGTCTTGGGCAACCACAAAGACAAGAACACACACAGCCAGACCGACCATTTTTTAAGATTTAATTTAAAAGCTAAAAATCGATTAGAATTTTACCAACCGTCATAAGGAACTACAGGATATTTCATTACTTTAAAAGTAGTACTTGAGGTAGTGTCTCCTGTTGTATGTACAACAAGCCGAGTGGTATCTCATCTATGACCATGTTTCGCAGTAATCTAGTTTGTAGTGTAATCAAGCCAGACGTTATCTACTAATTTTATTTAAGCCCCCTAGGCTATTAGAGACAATTAAAATTTTAATCTATTTTGATTGCGGTTTCGCTTCAAATTCCAGGCTCATTGGATAGTCTTTGAGGGTATATAAAGCATCCGTGAATTAGTATAGACTAGAAATAAATTTTGATAAAGCTTCTTCTATGACATTAACCTGCTAAACCACTGTGCTTCGAAAAATAAAATATTGAAATAAAAATAAATTTTAAAATAGTAAATTATTAATGGTTACTTGTTACACGTAAGATGTACTTTAGCCCGCAGATTTGGGTAAATAAAATCCTTACCAACGGAATGTCCGACTCCACCGGAAACTGAACCTATTACCCCACGCTTGTCACGAATTTTATTAAATTCCTAGGGAAGTCTTTAACAACAGGAAAAAAATTGGGTTAAAATATTACTCTTGAGCATTGCTTTTAACCTCAAACAAGTATTTAATAAGGCTAAACCTCGGTGGTTAACGATAATGACTACTACTGGGTATTCTCAATCTTAATTCTCAATGCATCATGTAACAATCTCATATCTAAATGTGTTCTTAATGACTTTGATTGTCAAAAAAACTTAATCTTCTTTACTACATCTTTCAAATTATATTTTTTCGATAATATCATCAAAACAAGACTTCAAGGCTAACCATCGTAATATAATTTTGAGAGCCTCCATCCAAGTCCGTGCATGACCGCTACCTATTGTGTACAGTTTTTGTTTATTTTACCCACAATACATTTATATGAATGTGATTTCAACACTAATATATTTGATACGTTAAGATGCTCACAAACTAACTTTGTAACTACAGAATTGGGTATTCGGCTTATTTGGTTTAACTTCTTTTCGCTCTAATAGGTAACTCTTTAAAGAGCTATAACTCTTAATCCACACTATAAGATTGCCGAATAAAATAAATTGAGTGTAAATATTCCACTACGAAGTATAAAAAAATCCTTAGCGTATTTACTGGAAAAAAAATAAAAATTACATCATAAAAAATTGAGGGCTCTGGGAAAAATAGTTCATGTTCTAAAAAAAAATCAAAAGTATGTACTTAAGAATGCCTCATTCGATATACTCGTATATGCAACTGATTAATGACATTGTACTCGTAAAATTGTACCATTTATGTACTGTTTACGTATACAGATTACTTTTGTCAGGTATTGTAACCTCCCCACGTCCATAAAACATAATGTGTTTATTGTGTGACACTTGTTGGTTTCCTGTCCGCAAATAGTTTATTGGAGGAAAAGATAAGCAATTCTATGGTAATTTAAGGAATGCTACGAACTACCTAAGTATCATTTTCTGACTTAGGGACAGTTTTCATACTTGAAATATATTTTCAGACCAAATTAATTAATAAATCAATACTTCCGGACCAATGAGTGGTTTAATAATTCTGAGATTTATTATGACACATAACTAACATAACATAGATAAGCGGATTTGCGGTAAAAAGGTCAACGAAAATTTATTATTATACTTACATATGTGCTTTTATTGTTGATAAAAAAAAATATTGCCTTACTTAAAAAAAATAACTACTAACCTTTATAATAAATATTGGTTGTTTTATTTAAAAAAAACCGAAGCACCGAGCCAGTTTCTTTCATTGATCTAGACCAAAGGCACCTAATTACTTAACACTTTCCCTCATCAAATGAATTTAACTGAGGATAAAACACATTTTCCAATACTTTTAATCTACAGTTTTGTAGCTAAAATTCAAAATTAAGATTCATTACAAAATTTTACACGAATTTTCTGAAGATTTTGAGTATATTTTTCATAGAAACTTGGGATAACATTAAGTGAATGAGAAAAAATTATTTTGGAAGGTATAAATAGAGCTAAACATGTTTTATTAAATTTAATTTTTACATTATTATGTAAACCAACTAACGTTGTTTTCTTGATTTATTTATGTGGCAGTCAATGGGATTTGTTACTCTAATTTAAATATTTTGACCACCATACTGTTACGTTACTAATTCAAATAGTAGTATTTTAGTCACGTCCAAATTACGTTTTTGTGTAACATATAGGTTCCTTACGTGATGATTGACTAAGAAATGTGGTATTGAAATGGCTTCCGTGTTAAGAAAGTTTAAATTTTGCACCGGGATAATTTCTTTTGCTTCTAATGACGACCGTTAAAATGAATATTGTGGCTAAATTCATATTATGATAGTCCATAAATTATTTATGAATGATATTCGTACCACTACTTAAACAAACATGTTATTATTGTGACGTCAAATGTGTCTAGTTCTATGTACAGAGTTAAGTTATTGAAATATTTCCTCAACTGAAAGGAAACAAACAAGCTATGAGTGTTTGTTACAATTGTGTCATTGGATTTTTCAGTTACGTAAATTATTATTACTATGATTAAAAATACCCTTATTTTGTAAATACTAAAATCAAAACGAGTATATATACAATAGGCGAATCGGTTTTCTTATAAATGTGCTAAATATCCCTATATGCATTATTATAACAATTGTTATAGCAAGCATAGTTGCAGAACAATATACATATGTATTAGAACGACTTTTTAAAGGAGTGTTAAGTTGTCATCAATTCTAAGTGTTTATACATACTCACCTCCGAAGGTCGCGGATAGTTAAGTCCGACTTCATAAATATTTAACTTTTGACGTATCTATGCAATGACGGATTTATTCCTGCATCTACTTAATGCAGGCTTTACTGAACGTGATTTTTAACTACTATCTAAGTTATATAAACTATATTTGTAAATATTATCTCCTCACTTTCTGCATGCTTTGTGCAGTCGTTTCCTGGCCTAAAGTATGCTGGTGAGACAAATACGTTTTACTTTTGGATTAAGAAATTACGACGAAATAGTAATATTTTGGAAGTTGACATTTTTCTCTCGCACGTATTACATAAATGAATAAATAGCCTAGCCTAAGTTTATCTTATCGCATTGTAAAACTTATAGATTGCTATGATAAAAATATAATCTACAAATTTGTAGTCACGTGATAAATTTCACACACGTTTGTATCGCTTTGATAAATGCAACAATATCCCATTGATTAATTTACAACAAGTAACTTGCCAGTTTACCTATTTTTATTAAAAAATCTTGAATAAAGTTCATGGTTAAGTGTAGTGTCCTATGTTTTTGTGAGTTGTTAATTTTTTCATTTTTGTTATAGCGTCATAATCAACACTTGGTAGTACGCTGCAGTAAATACAGTTTTTATTTACATTCAATCTTGCTATTACGTCTCTTCAATATCAAATCGATAACAAGCTTTCAAATAACTACATGAATAGTCAGTCAGAATATTTTGTACAGCAAAGTAGACACACTTCAACCAAAATTTACATATAATTGTGTTCAAAATCATAACAAAGTGATGGGTTTATAAACCGGAAGAAACATTCATAATTACGAAAATCGCGTTTGTCACGATAGCGAATTACCTGAGAGAGTTGTTGAACATGCTGAAAAGAAGGACTTCGAAGCGTTTCGTGCTAGGAGACACGAGTGCTGAAGAGGAACAGTCTTACGAAGATGAAGCTACCGGCGTATTGCCTACTAATCTTAGTCAGACCTTTCAAATGACGTTAGATGCAGATGATGACGTTGTTGAAAAATCTGGTAATCATACGCCTGAACAAGATAAGAAACTGCTTAAGTTACCTACTTCTGGAACATTGCAGTAAGTATGAGAGTGATTAACCACTTGTGGATTTTCTTGTAATATAAGGTTCATATTTTTTGTGAGGCATGGTTATAAAAGATGTAGCAAAAAGATATTTTCCCAAAATACACAAGCTTCTTTGCATATCTTTTCAGGTACTGACAATAAATTATCATTCACAGTAATATAAGTAATTACAGGCGAGACTTCTTTTTATATCCAATTATTTTCTAATGGGCAGATTGAGTAATTGTAATAATCACATATCTTTGTTTTTAAAGTATCTCTGTTTATCTATATATTTAAACTATCCCGTGGTACATTGCTGTATCTTACAAGTTACTGAGAATATATGACTCGAGTAATCATAATTATTATATCGGTTACGTTTTTGGTTACAGAATTCTACAGGTTAAGATTTTGAACTGTTTTAAAAAACTATTGTTAATTTAGTTACTAATTCTACATTCGCACCGTAAATTATCTTTTTTATTAAAATGGGTTTTGCAACTGTACGAAGTGTTTACATTGAACATTAAACACATTTGTGCACCTTTGGGAATTTGGCATGCAAAGTCTAAAAATGTCCGCGATCTATTCTTAACTAGCACATGTACAACATAAATATTATGATCAGCTGTTAGTAGAAACAATAGTTTGATAGATTCTTACGTAAACAAAATGAAATGCTTCGAGAGCTTTGTTTTCTTTTTTGTTATCAATTGTATAATAATCGCATTTCTTACGAATATCTTATCTTGTAAATACTATTGCGATGAAAAGAGTTTCGATTTACATGGAAATGTTAGTTTATAATCAGTTTTCTTATATTAGGAGCTGCAATTTAATTTGTTTTGTCGGTTGCGAATTTGTTTGCAGTTCGTCTATTTTCGATAGATAGAGCTAGGTCTGATTCTAGTCTTACTAATATCTGTTAAACACGGCGCAGCTTCGTAGTATGTACTAAGAAATATTTATTGTATTGATTTACATGTTATACGTGTTTGGGTAAACTATCATAGTCCGTAAATAAAGTTTCTTTAAGTAACTTAGCTTTTCAGTGTGTGGAGACAGTTATCCTTAAAAAGATTATAGATGAAACATTCCATTGTATTATTTCATATTGTCACGTCATTGGATGGTCATATCTAATTAGTTATGAGTAGATTATCCAAAATAGATTATCCAAAATTTTTATCTTGCTTGTATATTATTAACCGTCAGATTTTTTTGCATTCTCCCGGGGTTGACTATTGGATTATGCCTTTAGACATTAAGTTTGTTTGGAATTATATTTAACAGTAGTTTATATTTAATTTCTGTTTAAAGTATAACAATGGACACTATACTAACACCGCCCTATATACACAATTGATCCTGCAGACAATACAATGTACATACGTGTTAGGTGTAGTAGCATTATATAGTATTTATAAAAAAGTACCAAATTTATTTACGTATTTGAGCGACTTGTAAATGTATGTTTGTTATTTTAACAGGTCTAACCAGGATAGCCTTGATGACAAATGGTAACGATAGACAACTTTTAAAATTCTATGTCATCAGATAAAATAATTAATATGAGCCTAATTAGTTTTGCACGTTTTCAAATAATTTATATAATCCTATTATTGGAAATTTCGGATTTTTTTTCGTTACGCTTAATACGATGCATATACATATGTCTACCAAATATTAATTTTACAGCGTAGAATATTTACTTTTTTATGTCAATAATAGAATTGAATTAGATGTTCTTTATCTAATTTAATATTAACTTGGTTTGGTATTATAAACCTTGTAAATCTAATGCGCGTCAATAAAATGACTTTGACCTTGTCACGTGTATCGATAATTCCTGACCTCTTCACATCCCTAGCTGCATAAACAGCCCGGGAAAACAAAATTTTCTTATGCAATCTCCATGCATTCATTCAATTTAAATCTTTAACTACGAACTACGATAACTGTTTGTAGGCTGTCTTTGTCGTATACCATGTAATCAATACGTCAAAGTGGGACGCCACGATCGTATGATTCGCCAATAGAGTTTTATTGGACAGTCAAACGTCAAATCGCGAAAGGACGAAAACAAACTGAAGTGTTCAGTTCGGCGCTTTCGGCAAAGAAATGTGTAGATTTTGTTGTATTAAACAATTAATTACAGTATTATCAGTGTGTTATTAGTTTAAGTGTTTTAATTATTACAATTTCGCGTGTAATATGTACTCATCATTGAACGGGTTGTATTGTGAAGGGCCTTACAGGTTAGAATTCGTTACTTTCGCGTTACTTTTACGTATTCAAATACGATTTAAATTGACCACCGATGTGACAATATCTAAATAATATTTTTTTTAATATTATTATATGCAATAATATTCTTCTACGGCCATAAGAACCTAGTTTCAAGTAGTTTTGTTAGCGCGTTTGCGATTTCTCCTAAAATTTCTCTTTTGCTCTGTCTATTTGCTTTTCACATTTTATTAACACGGAATTCTATTTTGTTTCCCATAAATCTCTACAGTCTAGGGATAAAATATTATGTTAAAACATAAAAAAAAAATCGAAAATCCCTTCAAATGAAATAAATATGTAGGTATATTTAAAAAAAACAATGCTAAGAAGCATACTCACATCCTTTATTCAACAGGAATAAAACCAATCATTGTTGAAAAAATACCACCAGATAATTTTTTTCATTTCATTTCGTAAAACAAATCTACATCCAAGAATAGTATGAATACCTTCCTACTTAATATGGCAAAGCTTTTCAAAATTTGTTTTTATGGTGCAATTTTTGTAATTTTAATAATCATTTCAAAGCAAATATCAGAGGAATTTTTAATAATTCTCTTTTTGATCTTATTGTCCTAGTCTTTTCTAAACTTGTGCATATGTTTTTAATATTACCCTCGAAGTGGAAATATATTACCAATATATTTTAAAGATACCATGTGTTTTTCATTTGTGCCATTAAATTAAAACTAAATTGCTGTAACTGTTTATATTTATGAAGTATGTGCATTAACCAATATTTAATATGCAAAGTAATTTGAATTTAAATATTTAATCGGTGGCTATATTTTTTATAATTGTATGTAATAAGTGTTATTTTTGTAACATTATGTTGTTTATAAAGTCCCCAAAGTATTACTGGAGAGTAGCAGAGTACTCCAGTTTCCTATTTTGAGCATACTAAATGATATATTACTGAAATTATGGCTAGTTTAAATTCTGTTTTGGTTTACTATTCCTAACATATATTGTTTGTCCACCCTACACATACAATTAAGTATATGTAGGGTAATAGTAACGAAGGTTACATGAAATTTCATGTATTCTATAGAATATCTTCTAATATTGAGATTGGACATTTAAAATTAAAATAGCTACAATATGGATTATATTCAAAGTTGAAGCATGTTAAAATCATTGTCTTTTTAACTAACAGTAAGCTTTATTAAACATTTGTTGTAAATGGTAACATTGCCACCGAGTTTTGACATCAAGAATTGGGTATTTTTGATATGACTACAATGACAGGATAGTCACAGGATTGTATAATGACATTGCAAGCAGGATATGGTTCTTCAATAACTATATTTACATCTATAAATATAGCAGTTGTTAAAACTTTGGCATTTACTAAACATACAAAATCATAGCTGTGAAAAAAAAACAAATATAATTACAACATAGTTAAATGATATAAAATGAATATTATTATAATTATGGCCATTAACAAAGTGCTTAAAATTAACTATAAAGTATATTCCAAACTAAGTACAATTTATGTATATTATACTGATATTTTGATTTAATTACATGGATTATGTTCCTCAAACTGTCATTTATACTAAAAATGCTAGTAGTTATAACTAATAGACAGACTAATGATTTATAAACATAATACAAAACATTACTCAATGGTTATTATGAAATAAAGTTTACAATTTACAATTAATTAACAAGTTAATAAAATACATGATTATTTGTGTGTTGCTTAAGTCCGTTCTGTAACTTTCACAGGCCGTCTATGTCCCAGGGTACTGTGATACATAGCCAACGGTTTCAAGAGAAAGACTTCACTGTAGCCACACCTGAGGAGTTTGTGCGTCGATTCCAAGGCACAAAGGCAATTAATAAGGTTGGTGGACCCACAAACAGTAAAGAAGTATCATACAGAAATGTCTTGAATACTTAAGATGATGCTTACGCTAAGTCTATTATTAAGACAAATGTTTTATACAATTTGATCTGGTTGATACCAGATTTGATGATACCAATTTGATAATTGATGCGAGATGTGTTTGTTACAAAACAATTTTAAACAAATATTACCTTGAGCTATTCATATTGTGAACGAACAATTGGTATATTATTTAAATAAATGTATTTATTTCTGGATTATACACAAAAAGAAATATATTTTACTAAATACATGTTAAAGCTTGAATATAATATCGCATGGTAAATAGCACTGTAGTATTCAACTACAAAGAAACTTATTAACAAGGCCTTCATAGTATGTAACAATTTTTTTTTACATGAGGTCAGTACCAGAATAGGATAAAAATATTGTTAATATTATAATTGTTTGCTGTTATAATGACGTATTAGTATAGTACCTACCACTTCACGGAAAAGATATTATATTTTAAATTTAATTGAGTGAAATCCTGCTTCTATTTAAAGTCGCCACTTAACTTTGGCTGGACTGCTAGCTTTATCTGACATTTTTCTGTTAGTAAATGATCCTTAGTATTCCTACGTTACCTAAACTTTTTTATATCAGTAAAATAAACATTGTATTCTAATATTATTTGTATTAATTACAGGTATTGATAGCGAACAACGGCATCGGCGCGGTAAAATGTATGCGCTCGATACGAAGATGGTCGTACGAAATGTTCAGGACCGAACGTGCCGTCCGGTTCGTAGTCATGGTGAGTTTTGTGTGCTGCATTTTGTGTGTGTGTGTGCGTGTGTGTGTAAATAAACGAGCGGATTAACTACATTAAGTGGTCACCATCGCATATGGACGTCCGTAATACTAAGTCGCGGTGGCGACGATGTGGTAAACGCTATTTAAGAATGAATCTGTGCCACTGGTAACAACTGGTATAACATTGTAGCTTGTGTTAAGTAGAGTTGTAATTAAGTAGAGGAACCTTCCTCCGTTCCCTTATTAAGCTATTACAAATATCTAATTAAACATTTATTAGTCGCTGTAAAGCCGTGTATTAAGCAAACCACTATTTTATTAACACCCCCTTACCTACTCTTCTTAAATTATAATCCAGTTACAATTCAGTAAAGACATAAATAGCTTATTCAAATATATTGGTCTTTTAAAACAGGGGTTTTAATGAGTGAAAATGTTACTATAAAATTTGTTTCTTACCTTGTCAGGTGACCCCAGAAGATCTGAAAGCCAATGCAGAGTACATCAAGATGGCCGATCACTATGTGCCAGTGCCCGGGGGGTCCAATAACAACAACTATGCCAACGTCGAGCTGATAGTGGACATTGCTGTTCGGCAACAAGTGCAGGTGAGTTGGAGCGAGGATTTTAAGAGTTATCCTAAGAAGTTCACTATAATAATAGGAATCAGGCTGATCTGGTTTTACTACATTGCAGATACGGTAAAACTGTCCTGACATTGTAGACCTGACATTGCAGGTGAGAGTTGGAGCGAGGATTTTAATAGTAATCATAAGTAGTTCACTATATTAATATACGAATCAGGCTGATCTGGTTTTACTACATTGCATATATGGTAAAACTGTCCTGACATTGTAGACATGTCAAGATTTTTAAATTGTAAATTTTGAACCTGTGTCTGCTTTTTTATTTCGAAAGGTTATTACAAACTGGATGATTATTTTAAAGACTGCTGATGTCTGTAATGTCCCAAGCCCTTCGCAAGACGTCTAGTACCTATGTAAATGTGTCTTAGTTATGGTTAGGTTTCTTGACTTTAATCATTTTTATTCTAATAATTAAGTTTAGAGTTATTGTGTCTCTTGATGTATGGTTCATTTCTTTTACCCAGGCGGTGTGGGCGGGCTGGGGTCACGCGTCAGAGAACCCTAAACTTCCGGAAATGCTGCACCGGGCCGGGGTGGTGTTCATCGGACCCCCCGAGAAAGCCATGTGGGCGCTCGGAGACAAGATAGCATCCTCCATCGTGGCCCAGACTGCCGATATACCCACTTTACCTTGGAGTGGTAGCGGTGAGTTTAAAATTGATAATTTTTGTTGATAAAAGTTACAGAGTATTTTATGACAGATATCGACGGGAGAAAACAAAAAGTACGTAACTTACACCTTTGGTGAGGATACATTTTTTACCATATGTTATTTTCAATAGGGTATTAAATGCATTTTCACCTAAGGTGTGAGTTACGACTGTTTCGTTTTCTCCCGTCGATATGTTCTATGTTTCTTTAGTATTGTAACACTATATTTGAGATATTTGTTTACAGAGTTGAAGGCAGAGTACAACAGTAAGAAGATCAAGATATCCTCCGAACTGTTCGCAAGGGGATGTGTTACAACCCCTGAGCAAGGGATACAGGCAGCCAATAAAATTGGTATTTGATTCATTTTTAACTCGTTAAAATTTTCTACACAAAACACAGTTGATGACCTTTTTTATGCTCTTTTTATACGCAAAATTTCAAGTTAATACTTAGGCGGTAATATCAAACTTATTTCGCATTTACAAATTTTTATTTAGGAGTATTAATAGGTTGACTGGATACTGGTTATGCCAGTTTATGATGATCATTGCAGTGAAATGAGACAAACAATACCTTGTTTACGCTACAATCGTCAAATTAACGAATATTTTCAATAAGTTTAATTAATATAAGTTTCCAACATCATCTTCGCAGGGTTCCCAGTGATGATCAAAGCATCTGAAGGCGGCGGTGGCAAGGGTATCAGAAAAGTGGAAAATCCTGAGGACTTCAATAACATGTTCCGACAGGTATAATCGATTGAACACTCACAAAATCTATATATTAATGCGTAAAGTGAAAAATGTATATTTTATTGAAAAATATGTACCATGTAAAAGTTTATATGGAGAAAGCTGTGAAACCTTAGTTAGCTACCTTCTAGGATGAGTTAGTTGCGAATCGATTCATCGTGTTTCAGTTATAAACTTGATAGTCAGTATTGTTTTTCCCTTTTATTTCTTGGCCGACAACGCCTCAGGCATTATATACCTCGAATTTGGTAATTCTGATGTCCATGGCCAAAGGTGACCACATACCATTATGGGGCTTGGCTGCTCGTTGGTCCGATTCAAATTTTCTAATTCAAATTCATTTATTAATGTAGGTATTATTTATATTAGGTATGTTTGTAGGTACAGTTATGTAAAAAAATATTTTGTTTAAAGTAAGGTATGGTACAGGTACAAGCCGAGGTGCCCGGCTCTCCGATATTCGTGATGAAGCTGGCAAAGTCCGCGCGCCATCTGGAAGTGCAGCTGTTGGCTGATCAATACGGTAATTTACATCTGTTTAGTGGTTGCTTCTTTTTGTTTCAAAGTCAAAGTCAAAGGTTCTTTATTGTGGACAATAGGTTCATAAATTGATGGCATCATATAAAATAGTTCA
>DWJN01001160.1:0-19119 GCA_018248895.1 Carystus phorcus
ACTTTGTCTTTGCCAAAATTACAAACGAACTGTCAGCAAGGTGGGTCACGAATCAAATGGTTCGATAGTACATATGTACATACATATGTACATATTATATTGGTTCCATAATCGGATATTTCCGCATTGCACACATTCAATAACTATCACCAGAATTTGCGGTTTTTATACATGCGATAAAATATCAGACGAAGTACCTCATAGTAAATAATATAGCCCGTGGACTCAGCAATAGCGAGGGCGTGGCCGGCTGAATAAAACCCAGGGTCCTGTATCATTCCTGACATTCAAAAACAAAAATTCAAGGTCGATTTTAGTGGTAGAACTCATAGTATTGGGACACCTACATAATTATTTATAAAAAAATTGACTTGAAAAATTGTTAAATAAGATATTTTGGAATAAAAAAATGATGAATTTATTTACCAGAAAAAAATACCGTACCGATTTAAGCTTTACTTTTTTAACAACACTTCGAATTAAATTTAGGCTTTGTTAAAGTGATCTACTGTTGGTCGTAGCGAGATGCTACGTCGTAGCGTTATATCGTAGCATATTTATATTATTCTGTAACCGTGTTACCTAAGATATTAGAGCGGTAATGGTGAAATTACACTGCTCAGTGAATGCGAATTATACTGCGAGTTTCAAATTGCACGTGTAATATTGTACATATAAAGCAACTGAATTATATACTTAATGTACCCATAACCTTCCAGTTACAATTCATATTGTCGCAGGTGGTATGAACTTCATGATACGAAAACAAACATTATACACGTCAATATTTGTATTGGCCGGGACTAACCCGGGACCGTTAATACTGCAGGCAGTTCAAAACCATGTAAGTTGCGGCGAGATATATGACACGTACAAACAAATGTGTTATTTAATTGTTCCATACACAGTTTGCTAATTTATGTGTTTGTTTCATTGGTGTGAGTAATATCAAATAAATATTTCTTGACACTTATTACTTAACATTACTCTTATTTAAAGGAACTATTATACCCGATACATTGCATTTATACAATTATATACAACGTATCATAGTACCACTGATAATGCTTTGAACTTAGTTACATGGATTCAAACTTGGTTTTACAGTTATTAGGCTTTGTCAATTGTAAAGAAATGTAAAGTAAAGGTTTTGTTTCCTCTTTTCAATTTAAACTTACTTTTCTGAGAAACGCTTCGTTGCAGGTCTGCGCTGTTCCTTTCCAGTGATAATGACGAAACCTCACGTTGCCGAGGAGTTTTGCTCCTTGTAGAATTGATACTTCGTATACAATGCGGCGAATGTTGAGTACGTCCGTACGTTTCTTGTATTTGTTCAGTTTGCGGCGTCGGACTATTCGTTCATCAGGCTCTGAATACTCTCCTGTACTAGTAAGGCCTTCCTCAGCCGCCCAAGCGCTGAGTACGCTTTCAATGAAACTAAACAATTGCTGCACATTGGGTTCTAGTTTGCTAGGAATAAATAGATACGGTGAAACTGTCTTCTTGGGAACGACTGCTTTTTCTTCGGGTTCGTCTTCTGGAGGAGGTGCGACATCGTGGAAAGGACAATTGTGTATCTTATGATGGTGATGGTGATGGTGGTGATGATGATGCTTAGTTTTACGTTTATTCTCCTTCGATCCCGACCCGCTAGCGCCATCTCCTTTTTCTGCGGTCTCGCCGCCGCTCGAGTGCGAGTCTCCGCTGCGCTCCCTGCGCGGCTTCGGTCTCCCGTTCGACGTGAGAGCAACGAGGGCTCCCGCGGCAAGGCAACAGTGATGTGCCACGCAGCAAAATCGCGCGTCTCCCTTTTGAAGTCCCGTGTGGGCCTTGTGGCAGAAGGAAATATCGGGCACTCTCGCGCCCAGTGCTGCCAGGTGCGCTCGGTCTGCGCAGACTTGCATGAGGAGATTCTCACCGAAGTGCACAGTCTTGTGTCGCCGGCGGCGCATGTGCATGACAGTGCCGCTGCCAGCCAGGGACGGGGGCGCGGAGGCGGAGATAGGTTTGCCGCGCGGCTCGGGCGCGCGCGCGCACCGGGGCGGCGGCGCACGTTGCGTCTCCACCATCATTGGCGAGGAGCGGCGTCAGCGGCCGGCGCGCGAGCGTCACCTCATTACGATTTTAAGCAAATCCACACCTCTCTTCCTCCTACTAGACTCTAATAACGATTAGGTAGAGCACTTTACATTTTATACGTATACATTTACGTCATAATGAATAGGCATTTTGAACACTTTCAATTTGTATTATTTAATTAAACACTCTGTTGTAGTCTTTCATTTCAAGTTCCTTTTTGCATCAGTCCACCCGAATAATGAAAAATTATATAACATTATTAACGAACTGTATGCGAGCTGCGAGTTATTAAGACAATCCCTTCGTGACAAATATACATATATGATTAAGATTTGTTTCCTAATTGAACATGCAGTAACCATACAGTAGTATGTAATATTTAATAGCGCAAAGAAACTGGGGTTAAATCAAGGCCTGTTTGCATATTAAATCACGTTTGAGTTATTGTGTTATCTGTTATTAAAAATATCGATAACGGACAGAGCACATATTTCAGTATACATATACAAATTACAGTAATAAGTTGTCATCAAGTCTATTGTATCACTATAGAAAAATGATACACAAACGAATAATACCTAGTTAGAGTTATTAGATCAGTTGTAAGTGGTCTGCAATTGAAGTGGCTCGTTCCCCGCAACGGACGTTAACAAGCTGTCAGCGTGCAGCAAAGATAAAATTTGAACTGAACATTTTAAATTATAAATAAAATACTCTATTTAATGGAGTGTCGTTATAAAGTGTGGTTATTGGAGGTTTTAATAGCTGTAGTACATTTTCGCTTTACAAACTTAACGAAACGGTAGCAATAAACTTATAAATTTCAATTATAAATTATTATATTTTTATTTATTGATTATCATACCAATAGCAATATTTTCTTGATTATATTAATTCCTAATAAAATGTATTATTAATTATGCGTAATTATCAGTATCAATTCTTTTCCGGTAATATTAAAACTAGTGTTATAAATTACTATAACTCAAATTTCTCAACAAAACGTCGCTTTTACAACAATTTCTTTCATGTTCGGACAATATTGCCTGAAAAAGTTGGAATCGCACGAAACAAATTTCGTTTTACAAAACTTGTTCAAGACACTGTTTGAAAGTGCCATCGATCACTAGTTTATCTCGGTTTTTCGTTCAGTTTTTATTATGTATATGCAAATATGTAACTATTTACTTTTTATATTAAGCTGTTAACTCAAATTAACGAAACATTTGTATTCTAATTTAATAACGTGTGAAGTTTGCTTAAGTTTTACCAGTAATAATTTAAGAAAGTAGTATAAAAAATAAGATTACACAAGTAATTATATCTAACTTTTTAATTTTTGTTGTAACACGATCTGTAGTAAACGTTAAATTCTGTCTGGAAACGGGAAGATGACGAGGAATTCGATTTTCCGGTTAGTGTATAATCAAATTCCTCCTGCTAGAACATGGTTTACATCAAATTCAAAAGCAAACTTGGGTAAAGCTATTTCGACAACAATGTAGTGATTGTAATACTACTGAATTTGGTACAAATTTGTCACATATATTGTAAGCTTTGATCTAAAATTGTACTACGTTGTAAAGATAGTTTGTTATAATATTTAAGGCGCTCATTGCTAACTTTTTACTCCAGAGAATAGAATGAGATAATGTACTAGTTCCTACTGCTTTGTACTCGATCATTTTGACATTTTGTGTGAACAACCCAAATAGTGACGGATGTTTGTTTAGTGATTACAAACGTACGGAACTAGCAAAGATTAACTATTTATTAAATTACTTTATGTGCGTCGTAGAAACTCAATACGAAGTTAATTGTTATCGTAGCGATTACAAAGATTTTATAGGATAAGTCCGCATATTAATGTTTCAAACAAAACTACCGTACTGCAGTGAGGGGATATAATATGACTATGCTTTAAATATGGCATATGAAAATGATTAAAATGGGGATAAACTGAGATATAAATAAATACAAGACTTATGTATGTATTTTGTTAAAACTTTTTTTAATACAATCTAATATTACAGCCAACGTCCTCAAGGAAACTATAAGCGATCAATCAGATAATAAGTTGGAACTTGTTTTCCGTTAGTTTATTCTTACGTTTCAAACAAAGCAAACAGAATCTTCCGACAAAACTTAGTTGTATAAGAACTTGCTTAAATTTACGAGTATATATGAGCGATACTAGAAAGTGTTTATTAATTAGTCTTACTTCTAAACACTAGGCGTTAATTCAAGGAATGATGAATGAATGAGAATGATGTATTTTTTCTAGTTTTGTCACGTTTTAATTACGCTAACAGCCGACACGTCCCGTGAGGAAGTAGGGCGTGATGCAGCTCCGCAAAGCGGCATCGCATTTGGAGTATCGTGACGACATTGCCTCGACTCGCCCTCTAAATACGTTTATCGAATATTTGCAACTCATCTATGTTTATTGATAAAATTCCACGTCTAATAACAAAACTTAAGTATAGATATGAATATCTTAATTAAATGTCTTATCCATATCTTTTTTGCTAAGCAATTAGCGTCATAATAGTTGACATAAAAATGTTATAATCACAAGTAATTTGAAATTTTTTGCGGATGCTTCATTTACTTTGATAAATTGTTTTTTAAGTCACAAAATGTTTGTGTATGTCAGCATTAATTTCAAAAGGAAATAGTGCGATCAAAACTGTCTTAAGAAAATACACTAGTCGAAAAACTAAAAAAAAAATGTTAATTTCGTATGTTAACTCGTGTTATTATTTTCAAAGCATCAGATTTGATAGCATTAGCAATACTTCTGCACAATTAAGGTAAGTGAGTGTATAATTATATAAAACACTCGTGAGGGTTAAGTTACGACTTCAGCTTTACGAGTATTATTAAACTTACGTCATCTGTAATATTGGAGCGCGGATAGCAATGGTATATTGATGACGCTATACATTTCAATGTATATTGGTAATTATACGCAACGGTGGCACAGATTGTAACCAAATTAGTAGATAAACTTGGGAATTATAGGTTTTCAAATGGATAAATATGTATTTCGACTGTATACTTTTCAAGTTTAAGTATATGAGTACTACTATTATTACTATTATTATATATAAACAACAGCGTTTATTACGATTAGACTAGATATAAGAATATACATTTTTTATAACAGAGTCATAGTTCTTAGAACAGAAAAATTGCTGTATTTTATATATTAAACGCGATCTATCATAATGGAATTTAACGTCCGAAGAAAAAGAAGATACTAGTTCAGCGATATTTAAACCGGCAGCGGGAAGAGGTACATTTACACGCATATACATATGTATATACGCTTAGTACGACCAGTATGTATTAAAGAAGAGTGGTAGGTACTTGATAAAAATGACACATATTTTAACTATCGGAAGATTACTGTTATTTTTAAAATAAGAAACGTTAGCTGTATGTAAATTAATATAATTATATTTAAAACAAAGCGAGAAAATTTATATTATGTTATTTGGAAATAGAAATTTATAATATATCTTCGGAAAATATTATCGACTTCTTGAAAAAATGTATAACTTAATACTATAAAGAATAATAATTGATGTAATCTAAATGTACAATGATACTTAAGATATTGTAACATAATACTCTAACATACTGGAAATTTAATTAAAATTAATTATATCTCGAGAAAAACGGTCGCAAGTTATTAAAATATTACAAACAGTGAAAGATGTATGTATGATGCCTGTCTGGGTTGGACATCGACCCCAAAATCTTTCACAGAAAAGGAGAATATCTTACCCTTAACAAGAAAGCTTTAGTGATAAAAATTAAACAACGTAACTTTAAAGCATAAATATAAATAAGAAATAATAATAATAATTTATTCCTATTATAAGTAGGAATATATGTAATATATATATACGTTGGAAATAAATCCGATATACATAGGTACAACTTGTTCCTAATATTTATTATTTCTCGGAAACAAAGGAAAAGTGATAGGATTCATAAAAGAATTACACATCCGTTAACGAAATGCATTTTTGTAAACACTATAATCCCATTTCGTAACAAAACCACTTAAGCAACCGAGAAACATTATGAGTTAAAGTATAAAAAATCTTTGAATGCACAATTTATGACAGAGGCACAAAAGTTAACTCAAGAGTTGCTTTATTAAAATCATTGCATTGTATGTATTGTTAAAGGCTTGGAATAAAAGTGTTAAGCTTGATCCGTCAGAATATTCTTAACTATGTAAAAAAATAAAAATACTGTGAACATATAAATATTATAGCTATGTCCTAAATGCGATAAAAATTGGAATGTTCATTAATCGAAAAAGTTATTGTAAAATACTGCTAGAATTGTTATGTTAGAATTTGAACATTACATTCGTTAGCATGAACAACGGATAAAAGGCTCTTTCAAATGAAAAATTTTAATTCGTTGTAACAGTTAGATTTCGACATCACTTCAACAATGACAAGTAGCTACAACAACGTCAATTGGTTTCCTGATTATTCAAAGTGCATTTTGCAGAGGAGAGTGCATCGAAACGCAACGAGCACCGATTCGACTAAGTAAGCAATTACTGATTCGAAATGAGCGGTGTGCAACTGTGTGGACGTTTCTATACAAGCGTCCTGCATTGCGCCAAATTCTTATTGGTTTTGTTTCAGCTATTCTTTTAATTTAAGCGTAAACAACAAGCCACTTGTTATAATAATTTAAATTTAGTAGTGTGTGTTTAAATTTAACATAACAAAATAATCCTGAAACAACGTAATCTTTACAATATTTTGTGATATTCGAAAGGATTGTTTTAACAACACTCGCGTCAGCCCTTGAATAATGTATTACTACTTAAAAAAAAATTCAAAACGGTACTAAACGTCTGTATTGGATTAAGTAAATGATGTTGCAACAAAACGATAAACCTGTTCCGATGTCGCTCATTGCCGCGAGGATAGGCGTAGATACACATCACTTTTACACATGTATTAGATGACTCGAATCGATAGTCTTTATTTCCTGTTGGAGTATATGAGTGGTTACTACATTTAGGTCGGATGTTGTTTTTTTAGTTGATAAATAAATAAGTTTATTGAGTTACATAACCGAGCACCGGGAACACAGAACTGCTCCAACGCCCTGGCGGCTCTCACTGCGACTGGATCCGGCACGCGTCGACGGAGGGTGGTTGCGATCGTCAAACTTCGTTATGAGTCGGAATGGAACGATCGTACGTCCTCGGGCGCTCTCCGGGCACGCGCGCCTGCGGGCGGCGGCGCGGCGCCCGTGTGCCCCGCATTACCCGCCCGTCAGTTCACTCTACCAACCCTGCTTTCAATCTATTTTCGCTAAAATTAATAGTGATTTACACCTTGAATATTTTGCGACTGTCATGCATATTACAAATTTGGAATGGTTTAAATTTTTCCTAAAGATAGTTGTGATGGATTTTAGACAGAGACGGAAAGACATCTTACGTATATCTGCAGAGAATGCATTGAATATTAAGCTCGCCATTTGTATTTGATATTTTTATTGTAGTCAATGAAGGTTAACTAAATAAACAAAATACATACTACTTTAGTTACATTTTCATAAGATACATTTACAAGAACTGTATCTAATTTATCGTTAACATTGTAATGTGTATTCTTGAATATACACTTATAACTCTAATAAAAATGTTTCTAATAAATATTTTAAGAGATACGACACTCGGATTAAACTTTCTCAGCATCAGACAGACTACGTGAAGATTTATGTCGGCAGCCGGTGGCTACCTGCGGTTTTAGCTTCCACTGCCTCTGTAATCTTTGGCTTTTGTGGAAAACAGAATATGGCTTCCTTGAAGGGACATAAATACTTCAGTCGCAATAAATCAGGGAAGCTTTGGATATGAGATTAAATACCAGGCAATATATGTATATCTTTATAGTATATATAGTTCTTCTGTTCGTGTGTAAGTCACAGAACTGCTCCATTTCGAACGGATTTTCAGGATTTTTTTTTGTTTAAGTGGTGAATCCAATGGTTTAATCCAATTAATGGTTTACATACACAATTCAGTTCAATATGTTTTTATAACAGAAGTATATTATCCGAATCTGGTTTGGTACGTATTGGTACTGTTCATTGAACAACTCTGAATTTAGAACGATGTTGGGCAGACATACAGTATGTCTATAAGAGTAACAGCTTCAATGAAATCGGAAGAGTTCCAGTTTGTATATTCCAACATTTGTTATCGTAAAAGGTATGTAAGGGGCTCTGCTTATCCTTCAATCAAAGCTAACCTTCCTAGCTTATGGTGCACCTTGTTGAACAAGGGATGAGGCTATGGGCTTTGGTTTCACCTTTTGAAGGTAACCGAGTCCTATTCAATTCACCTTAACCCCGGCAGCACTCGGGTATAGTGGCAGGGTTTAGCTAACGGCCTCCAAAAATGGACCGTGAAATGTTTTATTATATTTCAACCGCATTGTTGAAGACCTCGTAAAAATGCGTTTCTCGCGCTTATTTTAGGTAGCGACGATGTGATTCTTTTGACATTACCGAAACTCATGTCATAAAAACCCTTAACCATAAGTTGGGTAGTTTATTCATCGACTACAAGTTTACATTATAGAATAATGGCTTTGTCATTAACAAAGTAATAATCAGATTTCATAAACGGACCAGGTTTATACGAATTATTAGAGATAACTAAAAAGACTACTGCCGCTGTCGCTTAAATTTTAATGGGACCATAATTATTGTGACAAACACCAGTTTTCGAATAAAATAAGAATCGCTAAAATCGGTACACCCATATTATTATAATGTTACTCAGGGATATTTTACGATTTAGGCACGACACTTTACATAGCTGGAAGTGTGCAGTGCTCTAATCTAATTATACTAAAGTACGTTATCGCCCGACTGTCACGTTTCTCGGGTGAGTTTTTCCCACGCGGAAAATATTCTTAACGTCTCCTTACTGAGATGAAGAAGAAAGTTACAAAATGCTGTTTATATTTTAAGAACGCTAAGGTGAACGTACGCCTCACATTATTTACTGTTGACACTCAACATCTGATGTTATTGATTGATGGTATTTTTTCATTTTTCACATGTCGTGTTCGTGTACAGATAACGTTATTCTAATATTGCAAAGGCCTACGAGCATTCAATTTTGTATAGCGTCCGGAGCGGAATTTATTGTACGTATCTTTGTATGTCATCTTATTGATGTTACATCAGCAACAATGCCGTAGTAATAGAATTCATGTTTCATAAAACCCTTAGTTTCTTATTTATTTATCCTTTATCATGGACTTTAATACTAAGGGGTACAATGTATAAGAAAGGAGTTTCTTTACAATTTTCTATTATTTTATGATAGAAATACTTCTAAAGTATTTATTGATGAATATAATATAAAACTAGCAGATCCGGGCACGCTTTGCTGTGGCTTACATGTTTCGTTTTATTTATATGTATTATGTAGTATATAGCATCAATACACGTAGAAATAGATAGTTTGTGTGCATCCTACCTTCCATATACATACATATATAAGGTATCTGCAGATAAGGTAAATACGATTGTATTCTCCTCCAAAATCCTTGTCCAAACTGGGAATATTAAAAAAATAAGTAAAAATTATCCCACTCGTATATCTAAAATTGGAACAAGACAAATGAAAAAAAAATATTTGAATTTTATTGGAATCCTAAAGAAATATCGTGACACTTTACTTAATGTATTATACATTACGTTTATAGTTATAAATGTTTCAGATTATGTAATATAAAAAATCTGAAAAACAATACTTAAACTATACTTAATAATGTTTTGTAACAGTTATTTAAGCGTGTATACATTAAGTAATCTTTGCGATTTGTGTGTATTCCAAACATATCAGTAATAAAAACGGTATAAATATGAACATTTAATAGGATAAACATTTTAGAACCACAATAAATGTAAGGACAAAACCACTAAAAGTTAACCACGTATACAAGACATATAATGCAAATGACACGTAACAAAGTTATTTGAAAGGCACTTCTTGTTTTCTGTTACGGAATCGAGGAACGAATGTGACAAAAACCTCTTAAGAATTATTAAGTACGTGAGTGAACGCTAATACAAACACGAGAGATATGGTTCACAGATATCTCATGTCATTGATCATTCACACACGATTTGAACACTGTATTTTTTATCAATAATAGACGCAACTTTAGACTTCGATTCGAATTACGTACGTATTATGTTTCTTTATTCCTTGTCCATTAATATGTAACAAAACATTGTGACTGGGCAACGATATTTAAATAGAGAATAATAGAATGGATTTTCACAGAAAGCATTTCGCTTCTCGGTAATGCTATCAAGATTTATTGTAAACGAAACAAAAGTGGGTATTTATTCGGGTTTCAACAAATACGATACTAGACCTTATTACCAGTCATTATCCTTTTCTTCGCTTTTAAGGTATAATATTTCATGACATGCAGAAAAACGTTCTTCAATTTATTTATAAGGAAAGAAGAGTGTTAGGGTTTGAATGATTCCATCATTGAGTGCAAGCTCTCTTATTACCATTGGTATTAACATAGCGAACACACATAGCCCGACATCTTTTAATAGCAGGAACTTCGCACCATAGTTATATAGTTGTTTTGGACAAGCATAAGTAACAAACATGGCATGTTAGAATTTTTTTTATTTTTTATTTTGCTACATCCTCAAAAAAGCGCTTGTTAAACAATTAAGTTTATTGTTAATTCTGGTGTTGATCGGGAATAGTTTGTGGGTAATCCAGAAACCAAATAAAAACCCTGAGAAGAAAAGGATGTAAGTACTTGAATATATTTGTTATATGGATCGATTTTTGAAATATATGAGTAATTTCAAATGCTTAAATATCTTCTAATTTTTGTAAACGAGAATAATAACTATACTTCATATTAATTAAGAAATCCATAAGTACGTATTGCTTTCTATCTATTACTTCACAGAGAAGCGGTAAATAAAATACGAGTAGATTAGTTTTCAAACTCCAGTTAGAGCAGAAGTATTGTGCACTTAACCCATTTTACATTTATGTTACGTTAACTTGCACAGTATTATAGCATAGAATAGTTATATACTTTATCTGAAGCGAAAATTTTTATATACAATAGAACTAGGCTTTTACGTAATATTAAAAAATTGTCTTTAGCATCGAAATTTTAAAATGACGGTGCAAATAAGTCAACGTGATCGACATAATCTTCGAGAACTGAACAAGATTCAATGATAATACAGATCTTTGTTAAAGCACATAATACGAAGTGCAGTAATAGAAATGTGTGTTCTTTAATAACTGTTAAGATGAGAAACCTAAGAAGCACCATTGACTCCATAATATTATATCACGAGTAAGCGGCGCGCAATTTCCGCCCGCAATAGAAAATGGAATATGTTCCGCACAAATAGCTTATAATAACATGGTACACGGCAACGCAAGTGTTTACCGCTTAATCCTGACGACTTTCTGACAATTATGTAGAGTACCGCAAAGGTCCTATTACTCTTTTTCCTTTTAAATGTTTTATTTATTTTAGAATTATCTTTTTCGCCTAGTTTGAAGATGTAACTTTTTTGTACGTACTTTTATGGTACTCGACATATTCTCGATATTAAACGACTTCACTGACTGAGGTCGTATTCTCACAAAATCTTTTTTTATTTAAGGCGTGGCTATAGGAAATTATTTACAAATCATGAATATCAGTTCATTGTTACGGGAACGGGAACGGGAAAAAAATATGAATGATGAGTTTAAATTTTTGTTTTAGATCTGAGTATGTGTCTTTGACTTTCAGTGTTGTTTATAGTACCCACGACACGGAAAATCAGCGTGGAGCTTAGCCTGGACCTATGAACTATATACTTTATTATTTATTACAATTATTATTTATTTAAAAATATTCGAGTAGCTTTTGTTTCACCCGAACTCGACAGGATCCGATCTGAACAAGACATCATCATCGTTTGGTAAAAGATTTATTTCCCGAGATTATTTTTTAAGCGAATTCAGTTCCATAGTTAATGGAATGGAATGTTCGCGAGTTTGTTAAAAAGTGGGCTGTCCGCTATTTCCTTCAGTGGTAATAACCTCTTGGTGTCAAGGATATCTGTGGATGGCGATGACTGTTTACCATTAGGCTGCATTGATGCTTATTCTTAGGCAGTATCAATAAGTCAATCAATATATATTATCATTAATAATTTATAAACTACGAGTTGTGGCTGGCCACAAAACTCAAAAAAAAATAGTATTTTAATAGATATTGGTTTTGTAAATAAAAAAAACGACGACTTCTATTAAACGATTTAAGAAGTCTATTAATACTAGTTATTTTGAATTGGGTAGCTCAAAAACTACTTGTCAGATCCCATTAAGATTTAAATGGTACCACATGACAAGAACAATACTTTTGAATATGAAAAGATTCATCAACAAAACGCGAAATATACGGTCGAATTAAGAACCTCTTTTCTTTTTTTAAGTCGGTTAAAAGGTGTTTTTATATACTTTTTAATTACAAGTTCCTACGAGAATGGAAAATTTGAAATGTTTTAGGTTGATTAATTATTCGGCGTACTAGTATCGTCGCTAAGGTAACCGTACTCAACCCACGACGAGGCTCGTTAGCTGGTCTATATGTATACATTTTCTGGTCGCAAAACTGGAACGATATTCAATTGATTGACTTGTGGTATTTGTCATGTGGTCCCATATTATTATTAAGCAACGTCTGACGAGTAGTTTTTGAGTTATCCCTAATAATCCGCATTTACATGAAACGTATGATTTCGGAATCAAATTATTTAATTGAAATCGGGTTTTCCTTTGTTCATTGCAAAAGCGATTATGTTTAGAAGTTTACATGGGAATGACTTTTAGTGTGACATTCTCATAGTTGGGAATTTCATTGTTATGGTGACAGCCACAGTTAAACGAAGGTTTAGCCAGTTAAATTTACTCAAAGAAACCTCCTTTGTTCTAATAGAAATTGTTTAAAAATAATATTTTATTATAATCATTACTTATTGTCTCAACTAGTAGGTAATTTTTTTTATTCGGAGTCTACAATATGACAATCAAGAACATACCAATTGTGAAAATAATTAACGACTGCTAACTTGAGCATCATTAAACATCGATCCTTATTCGTTTGAAAATCTTTTGTTCCAAGCAAATGGTTTCCATTTGTTTCATCTATAGTTATATTTTGTATGGTTTGCGAGAATAAACGAAGATGCTAACGTACACACATACACTAGTATTTTCTATATTAGTACGGATAAACTAAAATCCCACATGAACACCCACGTCCCGAGAACAAACATTTGTTTTAATCTCAATAATACTGTAAATGCTAAAGTTTAAATACATGTTTGATGATGTATCTCAATACACCAGAATGGTTAAACAGATCCGGATGGGTTTTAGTACGGACAGATTAATAGTAAAAGCTTCTTTTCGTCCCGGAAACGGTTTCCGTTTAGGGTTTAGTTTTCGATAGAGGTACGCCCGGGCATTAAACTCGGTATACAATAATAATAGTTAAACATGATTTCCATACATTTTGCTCCCACACCGAAGATCACGTGGGGAATTCTCACCAGTTATTGATCCGGGAATGAAACTCGGTATAGTGCAAAATATTTATGAAAATTCGACTTATCAAACCATTCTCCCGCGGGCAAATCAGCGAGTGAAAATTAGGCTTTAATATAAATCTCTGTCCTGATCGAAAAACGAACCTGGAACCTTTGAGTTGTCAAAGTTAATTAGGTACTGCGCTATAAGCGTCTAAAAATAAAAGTAAATTTTCGATAAAGTTACTACTCGGTCGCTTATCAACAGCTGATCAATTACGCCAGTTTTTTCCGTCTTTTATTTTCCACTGAATCCACCTAGAAACGATTCTAAAAATACCTAAAAACATTGAAAAAGTCTTTGTTGCCAACTCTGAAATTCGAACCGCCGTCCCTTTGTTTGTGAGACTCGGCTACTGTTTTAGGAACCAACTCATTTTTCGCTTTGACAGACTCATTAGTATCGCTGTGCCAATATCGAATATTATTTAAACCTAATTTTATAGACAGTGATAATATATTTCAAATTATTTTAATTAACTTCACATTTTAATGGTAATTAAGGTAATTTAAGTTCTTCGTAGTGGTGGCATCGCTTGGCAGAGGTCCCCTTACTAAATAAATGTTCTATGAATTCATGATCCAAAATTTAATTAAATTTTAAGGTAGGTACAACAAAGTTAAATATTTTCAGTCTCCATGATCATTCTTCAATTGATCTTAGACAACATTATATTAGGGTTTAAATATTCATAAGTTTCAGTATTGACAATATAAAGAAATAACAAGTCAAATGTGTAAATAGAATATTTCTTGACAATTTTAATGTACCACCTACATTATCTACCTAGGCTTTCTTATAAAACCAAGACCGAAACAGAACGAAAATGATTGTCGGTCTGTCTTTACAACTACCATGCGGAACCACTAAACATTTTTATATAATATTTTGCATGTTTGTAAGTTATATTCTAGGCTGATACCTGTAACTTCGGTAAATTGATCTCTTGAAGATTCTGTTAAATTCTAATAATTAATGTTTAGACTGTTTTAGTTACCCTATTGCAATAAATAAGTGGATCTTTAACAAAAAATGGTGCATTAATAATAAACTTATTGCTTTCGGGTAAATAGTTTTAGTGAAACGAAGTAATGTGAGTTACAAGTGTGCAAGTTACAAGGTGGGTTACAAGTGTAATATATAATTTCATATTTTTACGAACATTAATATTGTATTATAAAACCGGTACAATATATAATACGTACAATGAGAAAAATAATGAATTTTCTAGGTCACATTCTCCATCAAGTAAAAATCGGGAGATAATCAACAGTCGTCTATACCTTAAGAATACAAAAGGCAAAATGACAAAATTTTTCATACTAACATTCTCTTTACACGTCAATGCTTTTATGGTATTTATGATACACTCAATGTAAGTCGTGATACATGATACTTGACATATTCTTAGACATAAAAATGCTTCCAAGCTCATAGTAGTACCTTCGCGTCTAAAGAATATGACATAACATCTGAAAGGATGAGGTAAATGCATTCTTCGTGAGGTGTGCTTGAGATAAGCCTCGCGCTAATTAATAGTAAGCACATCTCTAGCAAATGAAAATAATTAGATTACTTAACGAATAAAATTTCATTTCCCGAACTTAAATAAATTTTATTACTAAGAAATGATAATATAATTCGTATGTGTCACGAGATATTTGTTTTTCAACTGATGACTATAATAGAGCGACCAAAATATAAATAATAAAGTTTATGTGTAGAAATAAGGCAACATCCAAAACTAGAAAATTTCTAAGAAACATTAATGATATAGACAGGCTGTTGTATACTTTAGACTAGGTAAAATAAAGCAAAGTTTGCCAAGGTAGGTAAAGGAAGTTTGCTCGTTTGAGTTTCAGAATCAGGTCATGTTTTTACTGGAAAGCTTTCGTTCACTTCCTTACTTATGTACACTTCTTTATAAAATTTAACGTTTGTTTTATTAAATCTTGGATACTCCAGATACGAATGACAAATATTTGTTTAATACTGTCGGATCATGGTTCAGTCCGAATGAAAATTGAACGGGCAAAGAGACCAAGAGTGCGTTACAAGAGAATAACATGGCGTTCGCAGTTAAGCGCAGGCGTAGCTTTTACGAGCCCCCCTCACTTCCGTTCCCCCTACATTTTGTCGCTGCAGGGAACGAGTGAAGTAATCCAATGTGGGAAATATTGCGAACGACAAGCGCCAATGTACTGCTATAGACATTCCCAACGTCACAGCCGTCACTGACCCATTGCAATCGGCGCTAAAGAGAGCGGAAGCGACCGGCTACGTGACGAGGCTAAATTTAAAAAGCAATGGCGCCGAGAATAAAATTGTGAAGCCTGACAACTGTTGAAACTCAATCAGTATTGTTCGGTTAAATGGCTTAGCCGTTCCGTTTCATTATGTTTTAAAAATATATGACCTTTCAATACAATAAAGCTGCTATTTTTACTTACTATTATTTTATCGTGGGTAATAAAATTTTACAATTCAGTACCGACTTAATCCAGTTGGATTTGAATCAGTTCGTAATCTCAGAGATTTCTCTTTTCCTTTTGTTGAACAGGATTTTTCCATTCACAACTAAGGCATTCTTGTTGAATTTTGTATTTGAATAGGTAATTTCTTCTTGTTCATTACAGTATATATTGTCTCTGCGCCAGGCTCCGGTCTTCTGTCAAATTAAGAGAATTTAAAACCATGATTGTCATTCGCGGTCAAGTTTGGGTTGACAGTTTTTTACCCCGTTTCGATAACATTATGGAAAGCTGTCAGGTATTTAGGTTCACTATACTTTTTTTTGCTTCATTAGTAGAAGCCAGTTCATTTATTAGCTTCTAAAATCAGTGCCGGAAATTTATTGTAAAGAGACGAGATGGGAATTTAAAAGAACATTGGATGTAAATTTACGTATAAAAGCAATTATTAATACATAATTGTATTTGTAAAAAGTTAAGAATATTTTATTATGCACCATAGCACCATAAAGGAGTAATCAGTCCGCGCTTAACTACAGATTTCTTCCTGAAAAATATCTATGTGGATAAGTGATTTTGAATTTGGATTGCCAACAACAGCCACCAACTCACTGCCAACGGACAGCCAACAACTCACTGACTTACTTAAAAATTTTAATCTAGAATTACATATTAAATCACCAACTCGACAAGCAGCGTGCCTTGATCAAATAGCGAGTAATATAAAAAATGCTCAAGCAGAGCTACACTACTTAGGCCTTTCGGATCATGAGACTGGTCAAACGCTAACCATTAACGTCATTAAAAAACAGAAACCAAAAATCTGGTATGAACAAATAAGAGACTGTTCTAAGGAAAACACAAATAAATTTTATCACTGTATTTCCTCTTTGTCCTTTTCTGAAATTTACACTCAGAACTCGTTAAATGAAGCTTTTAAAATGTTTCATGACTTATTTGTGTTATTTTATAATTTATGTTTCCCAATAATTACAATTAAAAGATTAGATAAAGCAGAGCCAATCACATGGCTGACTAGGGGGATAAAAAAGTCATCCGCTAGAAAAAGGTATTTATACCTGAAATATAAATTTAGTTGTAATAGTAAGAATAAAAAAATAAATGAAATAAGGTACAAGAATTACAATAGAATACTAAAAAAATGTGTAAATAAATCATATCAATTACAAAACAAAAAATATATAGATAACAATAAAAATAAATGTAGTGCTATATGGAAAATCATAAATGCTCGAATAGGTAACATACAAAATAATACAGAAATTAATAAAATTGTAATCCAAAATCAAAACCTCACAGATCCTCTTGACATATGTAAAAACTTTAATAAATTTTATATAGATTTGACAAATAAACATGACTTTAAATATGATATTGACCAAATAAACAAAACTATGCATACTGACAATTATGATACAATATTTATACATCCGACTGACCCATATGAGGTCTATAAAATAATTAACAGTCTAAATAACACCAATTCTGTTGGAAATGACGAAATAAATACTAAATATATTAAACTCTGTGCAAAGTATATATGTAAGCCCTTGAGCCACATTATGAACATGTCGTTCGAAGAAGGCGTTTTCCCCGAAACTTTAAAAACATCGATAGTTAAACCACTATTTAAAAAGGGACATAAGACTGATATGAACAACTATCGCCCGGTCACACTAATACCCATTTTTTCTAAGCTATTCGAGAAGGCCATGTTAAGCAGACTCTACAACTTTATCACAAATAAAAAAATACTCAAAAAAGAACAATTTGGTTTCAGAAAAAATAGTTCTACATCACTGGCATGTTTTAATTTAATAAAGATTATAACAGAAGCTATTAATGAAAACAAACCAGTTACAGCTATATTTCTTGATATGTCTAAAGCTTTTGATTTTGTAAATCATAATATACTACTTTACAAGCTTGAGAAATATGGTATTAGGGGAAAAGCTAATGACTGGCTAAAAAGTTACCTATCAAACCGAAAACAATATGTAGAAATAGAAAAAGTTGATAACGGAACAAAAATCAAAAGCAGATCCGACTGTTTAACGAATAGATCCGGTGTTCCTCAAGGAAGTGTATTAGGGCCATTTCTCTTCCTTATTTATATAAATGACCTCCCGAACATGACTGCCCATAAAACAATTTTATTTGCTGACGATACAACCATTGTAGTTAAATGTATGGATCCAAATACCTATGAAATGGAAATAAATAATACACTTGACAAAATAGTCTTATGGCTTAATAATAATAACTTAAAAGTAAATATAAGCAAAACTAAGTTTATTCAATTTCAGACTCACAGAAGAAAAGAAATAAACCTTAATATAATGTCAAATAATATAAAAGTAGAGGAAGCAGACAATACAATGTTTTTAGGAATAAAACTTGATAAGTACTGTAACTGGAAAGCACATGTTGAGTATGTCTGTGACAAACTTGATAGATTTGTGTTTGCCCTAAAAAGACTACGACTTACGGTATCCAGTGAAGCAGCGCTAAGTGCTTATCATGGCTATGTATCCTCAGTGCTCTCGTATGGCCTATTACTATGGGGAAACTCAATAAATATTAATAGAGCCTTTAGTGTCCAAAAAAAATGTTTAAGAGCTATCTCCGGTGCTCATTTTATGGATAGCTGCAAACCTCTCTTCAAAAAATTTAAAATTCTCCCACTAGTCTGTATGTATATTAAAGAACTTTGTGTATTTGTGAAACAGTACCCAGAATATTTTGAGAGTCACTCACAAGCAGGAAGTAGAAAAAATGTCTCAGTGAGAAATACTCGCAAATATAAGATCTACCATCCAAAATGCCGAATAGAGCTGTATA
>DWJN01001161.1:0-19117 GCA_018248895.1 Carystus phorcus
CGCAAGGAAAGCTCAAAATTTTGCCGATTTTGCAATATTTTTTACTGCTACTCCTCTCCTATTCATCTTAGCGTAATATTATATAGCCTATAGCCTTCCTCTATGGATTCTCTAATGGACTATCTTACACTAAAATAATTTTTCAAATTGGTCCAGTAGTTTCCGAGATTAGCCCGTTCAAACAAACAAACAAACGAACTCTTCAGCTTTATATATTAGTATAAGATTACCTAAAACATGACGCAGGATCATATGTAGAAGACAGCGTTTTATCTGTATATATCTATTTTATAAATTGGATGTCGTCATAACTCAATGACGTCACAAATATATAGCACTGTATAAAATATTTACCTTATGTAAGGCACATATTTTATTGACAATAATTTTAAAAATGTGTAGATCATATCTGTTAGGATTACATACATTTGGTACTATACCTACTTCAGAATAAAAAAGTTCACAACGATCTCAAAAATATTAAAACATATATTTATTAGTAAATGAATACTAGCAAATGTTTCTCAAACATGTAACCATATGGATGTAAACAACGTTCTATTGTGATGAAGATCCTAATTATACAATTGCACTGATTATATTTTTTGCATAATAATAAGATGGCCAGTGACATGACAGCGCGAGCGGACGAGTGGTGTGATGTTGCATAATATTGTACAAGGCCAATAAATGTACGCCATTAAATGGTATAAGCGTAATACTTATCTTAACCAACAAACAAATTTTAAAAATAAAAAAAAGTACTACTGCTAACTTAGATGTTCTCTCTTTACATGTATTTTTTTTTGTCACAGCTATTTAATTTTAATTTTGGTTATCTGTTTGACTTTTATTTCCAGAAAAGATTAGATTTTATAAAAATGGCAGACCTTCTAGAAATTTACTTGATTATACCAGTTACTCAAATTTGTCGTTAAATATAAAAGGGCTTAGAAGTTACGGATAGATTCTTTTTCAGCTTTAAGGATCTCTCCTGCTTCAAGTTCAATACGACTTGTGGATATGTTGCTATGGATAGTCTTGTAAAAACATAATATAACTACCTTCCTTCTTCCTTACTCGCTTCCTTCTAGGCCGGCAACGCACATGTAGCTCCTCGGATGTTGCACGTGTCCATAGGCGACGGTGACCACTTACCATCAGGTGGCCCGTATGCCTGTTTGCTTGCCAGTGACATAAAAAAAAGAAAAACCTTTTTACTTTTTTTGGTTAGCCGATATCGTATTGGTGATGTCTTTTTGTGTTGTTATTGTCCATTCTATGATCATCTTCCATCACGTATCTCGTCTGTTCGTTGGTTGGCTAATTACATAAAAAACATTAGATCAAAATCCGTAGGAACTCAGTTTTGATGACGTTGCATAAAAAAATAGTGACACCTAAAAACCTATTTAACTATAATTATTATACTGTATTCAAGAACTGCCATGTCGACAATATAATTAATTTCCAGGTTTTTACTCCTCTGTCGAAATAATGCTAATTGCATTGGTGCCACAGAAGTTATTTCTTATTTAGATTCTACTATATGCTTAACATTTGAATCTCAAAATTGGTTTCCTCTTTATACAGATATATAGTTTTAAAAAAAGACCTAAAAGACCTCCATTCAGGATTGAGACGAGCTCACTTGTCTAGGAATAGAGTAACTGGATAGGAATATTGTATAGTAGCCAGGTCGTCCCTCAACCGATTTACGTAACCTTTACGACATAATTATAAACCTATTCCACTCTGTTGAACTGCGATTAGTTTAGCATTAATCTATCTTTATTCTTATCCCTTTGGAAACCAAGTCTAGCTTTCGCCTCTTCACATCTAATTAAGTTAGGGCTAATTGCGTTACACACTTTGTGGTTTTAATCGAAGCTACTAGTAGATTCCCCTTTGGTTCCCTTAAGGGTTTTGGGTAAAAAAAAAATCAAATGGTTTGGTTAAAGGAATAATGATAGCACAAGCGTAATGTTGCTAAACTGCCTTTCAATAATGACTGTTATAATTTTTAGTGAGGTAAAAATTTAAAGGAAAGTTTAAATTTCTGTTCTTGATCTGAGTCTTGTATTTTAGTCTTGTGTTAGTTATTCGGTACTCATGTTGTAGGGAATCCTAAATAATGTATTCGCAATTGGTTAAAAAAAATTGCTAATATCAATTGTTATCAGTTTTGGCAACTCTGAAATGTCTCGTTTTTTACTTCACATTTTTTGTTTTTGAAACTCGACTTATAAGATCTTATTAGTTCTATACGACTGCAATTAAAATTTTAAAATATGTTCATGTGTTACATTACATAAAACTTGAAAAAAAAAGTAAATGATATCTAAACCAGTACAACAAAATACATTATAATTACCCTAATTTAATATTTCAACCAGTAATTTCAATGCTGTGTTGAACCAACACCTTACGGTTCAGGAGTTAAGAAGATCATTCATATTTCAACATAAGAATGTCAGGACTTATTAACTCTTTGATGAAACGGTTGACCTATGTATAGTAGTCGGTAGAAGCGAGTATCACACGTGAGTTGTCGACCCGTGGCTTATTAAAAGGCCGCATCCTCCGTTCACACTAATCAAGCATCACTGGACTGAACGAATATTATTATTAACAACAAGAATATATCGATCACCACCCGCTCTTTCTCCCTGTTACGTCATCGTTCGCTTCTGCTTTCGTAGTGGTGACGTCACGGATTCGCAACTAACTATTACGTCACAATTAAGGCGCATGCGTATTGCTGACGAAGCTAAAATTAAACTGCCTCCGATAATTTCCTGTGCATGACTAATTCCTATAACGTAATATGCATATTCGATGACAGTTAAGATATACGTGGTTACTAGGTTGATAGCTACGTTTATATAAAAAACTATAAGTGTATGTACACATAGGATTTGTATGAAATTATGAGGAAATTTTGCTCCGTTTAAGTTCAGTTTACGGTAGTTTCATTTCTGTGTGCTTAAAAACAGTATCAAGTCATAGCAATTATAGTTGCAGTATATGAAACTATGATTTGGAAAGCAAGTTCATATATTTTTAGTTTAAAAATAATGTTCACATAGAATATACTGTGTGTATTTAGTTGTCCTAAAGTAAGGGTTATCAAGAGTAATCTTTTGACAAAATCTCTATACCGGAACTATATGTATATTGTACTGCGCTTAAATATGCAGTTTAACTATCTCAGATTAAAATAAAAGCAGAAAAAAAATTACGTTATGTGCCTCAATTGTATGTTTGTATATTTACCATGTTTTATTATTAACATCCGTACCGATATAACTTTTTCGAATAAGTAGCTATTTCGATCTCCTGCTAACTTCGTGTCATAGGTAGTGATGTCTAAATGACGCGAAGAACAGAATCAAAAATCGCGTCCATCGAATATATATACATATTAGGTGAGCCAGCAAATGTTGTTTTGCCATATAAATTATGATTTTTTACACCTTGTGTCCTATTTTTTTCCAAAATAAAATTTAGCCAATGTTACTGGTGGATAATGTAGCTTTCGAATGGTGAAAGATTTTTTTAAATCGGTCCAGTAGTTTCTAAGTATATTCATTACAACCAAACAAACAAACAAAGTTTTCCTCTTTATAATATTAGTGTAGATATGAAGTAGTTACGAATATTGACATAAACTTAGTTTAAATTCATCGATTATATGAAGAATAAAACATATAACAAGTAAACTTATATATACATTTTAATATGCACATGAGGTATATAAAGCAAATATCCAACTTATATAAAAAATTAGGTATATAGGTGCTATCTTTATATCAATGTAAGAATTATGTAAGTTGAATTTATTCTGGATTGCTGTTGTTATTTATATTTGTTATAATCGGAATCATAATTATATACTGATAAAAGATAGCCTTTTTAGTGAACATATTTTTGAACCATATCGTTTAACAACTGGCAAGATTTAAAAATGATAAGATTACGTTTTATATCATGATTACTGGATTACACGTGACATCTTGCGGTTAGTACGTGATACAACCCTAGTGCTTGATTATAACATGAAAGCGCTGTATTAAAGTTTGGAGGCAACCCTCTTTTTTTGAGTTTTGCGCACCCGTCAATAGATGTCGTTGTTCATATCTCCTTTAATCCAACATGGCGTCTCGCGTAGTTGTATAGTTTAGGGCTATGTGAGTGGTTTATTTCTTTCGAGGTTTCTGTTTAGATATTTTATATTTAGTAAAGTCCTGCAGACCTATGTTATGTTATAAAGTGTGAGATGTCGAAACAATTCAGGTACGGTACCCATTATTTGTGTTATGTAAAAGATGAAGTCATCTCGATTTGTTCGATGTATTGATTTAGTCTTATTTTTGTGAATAGTTAGTGGATAACGCAGTGAATTTAACGTGGATGTACACATTTTCGTGTCAAAGTAACCGAAAGATTTTTAATTTCGTGATCGTTAACAAAACTTAGGGCACACTCATTTACGAAGTAAAAAACGGAAAAACTGCATTGAATTGTCGCATAATATACAGTATTTTCATATGGTTACTTAGCAACGCCTGACCTTGAAATATATGTATTAACTCTAGGAAGTAATTATTATGTAGTTGATTACGAAATACATTATTGTCGATAATAATTGTGTAGCTATGTAGAGTAGGTATAGAAATAAAAAAATCGGATATATTTACATACCGCAATTATATTTTGTCTATTAACATGTGATATAACGTTTGAAATACACGACACGTAGTATTTTAGCTTACGGTTATAATTAGTTGATTTGTTTAAAGAAATCAAGTGACACTTACGTGATATAGTGATTGAAGTTTAATGAATACTCATCGAATGTATATGTCTCTATTTTGATGACGTAATTAGTAATGATATGAGTGGGTACCAAATTCGCCTACATTAAATATGCTTATGAACGTATATATCTTATCTTATGTACATAACGTAACCGATAGCAGCTGACGATGAATGAAATGATAAGGGTATAGGTACTTATAATACCTAATTTACGTTGATACAAATCAGAACGTTATAATAATTATAAAGTCTGAGGAAAACTTGTCAAAGCGCTTATGTAGGTCTTTCTATGCGTATTTTGTCTTACGTCATTAGGTTAACAAGCAAGAGCCTTACAGATGACTGAGAATTAATTCTGCCTTTAGATTTTAGGTTCGCACAGATGTGTAATTTTTATTTTCACGTTATGTAACATTATTTTTCTTTGTTTACAGGTGCTACCGGTGCCCTTTCTGGATTATGGTTCTTAGCACTAATATAACCCGTCGCTAAATTTTAATATTAAAATGGATCCTATATTAGAAAATGAGACTGCTACATCAGAATCATCAACAAAGCATGGTAAATCTAAACAAAAGCATAAAAAGAAAAAACATCAATCAGATTTACAGTCAGATAATCAAACTGTTGTCGGCGAACGAAAGAGGTTTGTCGTAACAACATTAAATACATCTGAAGAAAAAGATATACCGCTAAATCGTCCAAGTCAAAGCAATGTCCACACTATACATTTTGGTACTCATGGAGTTGAATCACAAAGACCTCATGTGCGATCAATATTTAAAGATAAGCCTGTTGAATCTAGATCTTCAAGTGCAGAGAGAGAGCCGTCAACCAAGACAGGATATGAAACTTTTCATGGAACTTCTTCTAGTCCACGTAGTTCAATTTTTGATATTTTCCGTATAAGAAGAAAGAGTGATTCTAAAAAACATCAGTCAATAATACAAAATGTTAAAGGTGCTTTAGGAGCAACCCCAAAATCTGCCGAAGCACCAGAATCCTCGAAAGAAGAACCAAATAAAGCAGATTCCAAGGAGTCAGATAAGAAGTATTACTATACAGTGACTGGAGTTTCGTCTCGAAGATCTAGTCCAATAACTAGGGTTATGGACATATTTAGAGGTAAACAACATCCAGAATCGAATCAAAATCCATCTGAAACAACAAAAAAGAAAAATTCAAGCTCACCTCGTCGCTCATCAATAGGAACTACATCACCTACCTATCATAAAAATTCATATGCATCTTATGACCCTACGCAAGCTAAACAGCTATTTAGAGAAATTCGAGGCCTACCGAAATATGATCCTTATTTATCAATAGTACAAATTTCTTTGGGTGGTAGAGATAAGACAAGGCTGCTGTTGAATTTTTTTAAGTACCATAAATGTTACGAAATATTACCTAAATCAGCCAAAGTTATAATTTTTGATACACAGTTTTTGGTAAGAAAAACATTTCCGACCTTAGTATCCCACGGAATAAGATCCGCTCCGCTTTGGGATGCTAATAAAAAGTTACTTGTTGGCATGATAACTGTATCCGATTTTATAAGAATTCTTCTTTATATGGAGCAAGAAAATTTATCAATGGATGACTTGGAAAAACACACACTTCATAATTGGAAGAAAATATTGCGACCTAGTCGCAAACCGTTATGTAGCGTGGGTCCAGATCAATCTTTGCACGAGGCAATAAATTTACTGAATAAAAATCGTGTTCATCGTCTACTTCTTATTGATCCACTTTCCGGCGATGTACTCTATATACTATCTCACAAAAGGATATTGAGATTTCTCTTCGTTTACCTTAACGAGTTTCCAGAACTGACGTTCTTTCATAAGACCTTAATTAATTTAAAAATTGGTACATACGACGACATTATGTCTGTAACAGACAATACTAGTATTAAAGAGGCATTTCAAATCATGCTGGAAAAGGATGTATCAGCTTTGCCAGTTTTAGACGAAAATGGAACTCTTATAGATGTGTACGCAAAGTATGAAGTTTTGAATTTAGTAAGTGAAAAATTATATTTTAATTTGTCGGTAACTATAGGTGAGGTAAGGAATAAAAAGAAAGACTGGGAAGAAAAACTACAAAAGTGTCATTCGAGTATTACTTTATATGAGGCCTTAGAAGTAATAGTAAGAACTGAAAGTCATCGATTATTGTTAGTAAATAAGGAAGAGAAACTTATAGGAATCGTTTCGCTCTCTGATATTCTGGTATACCTAAATAGAATAATTCCTTCTGAAAAGAAAGTCTCGTCGCTTCAAGAACTTTTTAAGCCTTTGGAAGTAAACAAAGTACCAGAAGCAGTAAAAGAGAGTGAGAATGAGGTTATTTCAATTGAAGTACCGAGCTTGGCAGCCAAAGTACCTGAAGGTGATGCAAGTGCCGAACGCACTGAAGCGGAGCCTGTAATAAGTAATGCTAATTCTCAAGAAACAACGGCTAATGACTCTGAAATAGATGATGCAACTGATACTAGTCCAAAAACTGATTAGGGTTTTCAAAATAGCTTATATTTGACTTCACAGTATTGTACTTATGTATAACGAGATCTTAGTCAGATGTAGATATTTATGACGAATGTTAATTACGTAGTTCATTGTTATTCCAAAGATAAGGTGAAATATTAAAGCGCTGATTTAATGTAATGTTAATCTCATAGTATGCTTGATGCTTAACAGTAATGTTAGTAGTCATAATAGTTCATCAATTATCACGTGATTGCCTTAATTTATTATTTAACATATATATTGCAGAAATTAAATAAAATATTTTAGAGTTTTTGACCTTTATTACCAATACCTAATAATTTTATTGCCACTGTTGACATATATGTATTAATGCTGTATGTAGTATTGTTTCAAAAAGTAGTAACAGGTCTAACAAATAATATTAAAAGTATATGATATGTAATAATAGAAGTTATTAGTAGGAATTAAAGCACGTTATTTTTTTTATCACGTTGTACACGTACAAAGCTATTATATTTTACAATTTAATATGTCGCATATGCTGATTTCCCCTTTATTTGCATGTTTGGAATATAAGGTTTAAGCATGTCTAAAGCTCCCTTCTAGAAGCAAAATTACTTACCTATTGATAATGATGACTCACAGCGTGTTGCCTGATATTATTATTTTACAGAAAATATAAAAAAATATTTTTCACTAATACGCATAGTATGCTTAAGTTAAAATGATTGATAATAATTTTTTTAATTAAAAGGATTTGTCTGATATAGATGCACGCGGTTGTATCGTGTTTTCGCGACCCTGGTTATAGACTTGAAAGTTTTAAATTAATTTGCCGCTGATTACATTAACAGAATATCATGTGAGTAGATGTCTCCAAATTGCCTACATTTAGAGAGGTGGAATAGCGTTATTATGAAAACCTGTATAATTTTACAAGGCCGCCTGCATCAGAAGATAAAAGACACGAAAAATTTATTGCTTATACAATCAAAACAATATTCTTATCTTATTGGAATGTTTTCAGTTTTTCTAGAGTTCAACAGTTTTGAATTAGTAATATAATCGAATATTATCTATATTATTTAATTAACTAAATAGCTACTACTGATAGATGTCACTGAGGTAAGTTTTCTAGAGAGTTAATTTAATATATAATATAAAAATCACTAGGACTGAGTGCCAAAAACGAATGCAAGGGAAACGAGGCTTATGTCGCAATGTTAATAAATTGTATATAAATAAAATACCGGTTTTAAAGCTGTATATAAAATGTAGTGCGAGTGCATGCCGTGGCTGGAGCGCAGCTTGAGGAGACGCGACAACCGGTCGGGTAGAAGAACCCGGAACAAACCACTCCGTTCAAGGTTGCTCTGTTTCTCGAGCTGCTTAAATATACTCGTATATTTATCTCAAACTCATACCTTATATACTTTAACCTTGAAGAACGTGCATTATTTTAGCACGTTACAAATACATATTTTTACCTGTGTGATCAATGTGCATATAGGAATTTGTTGGTGGCTAAGAGTGTTTTTTGTAAGAGTGATCGCTTCATCATGATCAATCATTTTAAGAATCTCGGTATGCCTTGTAAATATTAAAAATAATGGTGCTATGAGTTAAATATGTGCATTTGTGTACTTTTCTTCTATCTTTCTATATCTCAGAAACAGATTATTTTTGTGTTGTTCTTATCTATAATTGAAGAAAATCTATTAGGCTGTTTAAAGATCATCAGCTTCTTTTTGGATAGGTATGAGTAAATTAACTGGTCTTATCGATGGAAAATTTTGTATCAACTGAATTAAATATCTTAATTATGTAGTATACCTCTAGGTCGATGTTATTTTTTATCATCTAGAATCAGGGGGATACTCAACTTCTACTTAGTCAACTTAGTGGAGAATCGATATCTTATATCATTGAAATGGTCTCAATGAATATTAAAGTGTTAAAGATTCCATTTTAGGGTTTCTCTTTTGAGTTAACGAACGATATAACAATTAGTTCAAGTGTCGAAACGGGTAAAGACTTCTTTTGAAAATGTAGGTGTGGAGTGCAGTCCATATTTAAAATTTCGCTATAAAACTTTAATAACAGTATTTAAAAGGCTTTTGGGGTTATATTATGGTCGAATAGACTACTCATTTCTGACCTAAGTATGAGACTTAGTAAATGCTGACATGGAAAAAAAATTGTATCTTACTATTTGTATCTACTTGGTAATTTTTATCGTCACAATTCGGTGACGTATAGTCTGAATTTCTAAGCAAAGCGAGATGCGGCTTCCAGTACGGAAAGTCTTGTCTGTATTTTCTCTGTTAAACCGAAGTATTTTCTTAGTTATTTTAATGTCTTTTGACGTACCTACAATATTCCTTTAAAAATATAATTAGTATAATCAAGAAAGATAACGACGATGAATAAAACAAGTGACAGATTACAAATAAAATACAAATTAGGTTTCGACTTAAAAAGTACTATAGCTATATACGAGTATTATATTTATTAGCCATTGCAAAAAATAAGAGTTTGGGGTATTGTGACAGTAACAGATTCTATTCAAATTTACATATGAAAACGAACCAGTAGCGGCCCACTCGTGAGAAACCGGTAAGTCACTTGACACTGGATAAATAAATATGGAAGCTTGTCGGTCGATTGTGAGACAAATCTGCCTACACACCGACGCTGTTTAAACTACCGTTGCCGCGTCGCGCGCCTCGCTCGGGGAACAGGTTGACAGTAAAAATATTACACAAACGAAAGGGGCAGTGGTTATAGTCCGTCTGTTTTATATTCAATTAATATATTGTATATATGTATATATGTTCTATGATGTAAATAATTGGTTACCTAAAGATGGTTTGTAGGTAAACCATCCATTATGTTGCCATTGTTAAGTATCAGGACCTGGAAATTATGTATAAAGTAATAATATGCAAAACAGCACAAAGTATCTATATTTTTTCAATAAATAACATAATTCACATGAGTTTTTTCAAAACTTTCGAAATTGCCCGTTTTCGCTTTTCGGCAAAGTTTGAAACTGAAAACTTTCGATTTTTTAATACTTCAAAATAATTTTGTATATATTTTCACTGATACAGTAACATTAAAGAGTTAATAGCATAATCAATTACATTAGGAAAAAGTTTATTGTTTGTATTTGTATATTGGACGAACTGACTACGAGCACCACTCCTTTATTACTGTTAAATAAGTTATTATTATTTCAAGTTCTAGTACAGAAACATTCATTTTACTTCACAAAATTACTGATTTATAGGTACTAGATTTGACCAATGCCTTTCGGCAAAACCCAACGTACACAATATGTAGATTTGAATTTGTTTTAACGGATAATTTTGGGAAAATGTAGAAGTATTTTGTCTGTGTATATGATAATATCCTTATGGAAAGCCTTATTTTAGTACTTTTTATTTTAATGTTTATACTTTAAATGATAAAGTGGGGGATGAAACCCTCATGCAAATTGTATCGATATTTATGACGTACCTACTTATTGTCCCCAACTGTAACTGTAACTTTATTATCCCCATTTATTGGTTGAATCAGAAGACCCTACATAACTGTTGTAGCCGTTTCATAAGATGTCTAGCATATCCAAAGTTCGCGCTTGGACAAAATAAATCCCGATTTGATCGTATTTAGTTTCGGTGTTGGTTAAATTTCTGGTGGGAAATGAAGTTGGACAAGCTAAATTGCTCCTGCACCGGAGCAATGAGCAATGAATTAAAATTCTATATTATTTATAACCGTCATGGAGGTTGCAGTTGATTGAAGTTGTCCTTTTTTTGGCAGGACATAAAGCTACCTACTTAACTTTGGTTCCAAAATAATGTAGGTAAATAAATAATCAAGGTTATGTACTTCATTCAATTGTAAACAGGAATGAACGCAAATTATGGTACGCAACAAAGTATTTTATTGAATAATATTATTTGTAAGTTTGCTAGACATACATAGTTAAGTTAATAACGGTTCGAAAGTAACCGCTCATTATGGTGGTAGACTGTAATAAAAAGAGCGTATTTCCGCAGAATATGTAAGCGTTACTTTAAAAAAATTGATAACACTCGTAGTAACTCAGCATAGTGTTTGCTTTTTCTTCTTAATTATTTGAAATCATACGGAGGTAACAGAATAATTTCTAAGGGTTTAAAACTTTTTAAATTAAGTTATTTAATGGTAGCTGAAGAATCTAAAAAAGTTATTACTCTTGGTTCTGGTAAAATTCTATTTATTATTATTTTAATAACTCGCTGAAACGGTAATTTGTCCAATATCGTCGTAATAGCGTCGCCAATAGCGTCGCATTGTGTTCGATATTATCACATGCCGATTAAAAAAAAATAGTAATGGGGGATCAGTTGTTTCCCGGCATGTGACGTCATCCTTAATAGGTCCCAATCAAGACAGTAATGAGTCACGTGACTACTGTTTTAAAAAATATGGATTTTTGGATAAATTACCTGATATATTCAAGTTACATAAGTTAGTTCATAACGTTTTCCGAATTTATTATGCCTATAATTATAAATAGGTGTTCACATTTAATTTTATTACAATTTCAATACTATTTTAGTTAGTTACCATTTTTTCTGTGGAATATCCTGTAAGTACAATACAAAGTATTTTCTTATTGTGAACGCAAAAATTTTATTAATTTTTAAAATATAACATGTAGGCAACCCTGGTATGTTATTTCACAATAATATGGCACCAGAGAGAGCCACGAGATTTTACGAGTCATTGAAGACACAATTTGTAACCATTGCTTAAGAGAATGGATTGATTACTTTTTAAGTTCTATGATTATGTTGCTTGTAACTTAAATGCCTTAAGGCTAGGACACCAACTTTGTTTGGATCATCGAATTTTTTGAGCTACGCCATAAGTTAACAACGAGCGATTGAAATGCTTGTCAGTTTTAAATTATCATAAAAATATTATTTAAGATACTTAAAGAGCACGTTTACTTTGAATTCTCAAGGAAAAATCTTGTCATGATTAATTAAGACTGTTTCTTAGTTTTTGAGTATTGTTAGCCTAGTCGTTGGATAATTTGCATACTGCACGAGGTCCTATGTTTAGATCTTACGAAATCTATTTTTTGTGCCTTTAATATACAAATGATCACTGTTTAATATTAGTTTTAAGAACATGTTGAACTGGATAATCCATTTTTGATTTAGTATCTTTGTTCTTTGTTATATAATATTTTATAATGATTTATATATATAATATTTTATCAAATTCAATTAAAACACTTTGATCATATGAACACAAAAATATATACTGATATTTTCGTGCACATATTAATAAAATTGGTTATTAGAGTAACAATTCTTTGTTTTATGTAACGTATCTCAGATCATTGACTGTGAAAGCAGCTTTATTCCGTAAGTGGCTAACAGCGGACTATGAATCTCTATTCGTTATACAGGAACTCAGAATTTTTCAATATGACGATCCAGTGCCAACTGGTGAAACGATTAAGTCTCTTGCCATTTATGGAAAATTTTTAAGCTGCCTTGAGGCATTTGACACAAATATTAACTGTTATCGAACCATATTAATCAAGACCAACGTTTTAAAGTGTCCACAGAAATACGGAGCTGCCTAAAACTGTTATTAGACTGCAATGAAACTGGCAACAATATTAAGTTTCTGAAGGTAATCAAAGCGAACGCGTAGACAAATTGCCAAAAAACCTAAAAATCCAATAGTGTTTCTCAAATTTCTTTCATATACCTATAGACATCTATCAGTTGCAGTTTGAGATGATGTTACAAAATTGATCAGAACATTACTGTAAAGTCTAGCTGCGGCTGACGTGTTACGCGAGCGAGAGTAAGCATTTTGTAATCCTATGTAGTGGAGCTGATGTCACAGCTAGTCGATTGGGAGACAGTCGATGACCTCCTGACCGCGCCGCTATAAACGTCTTGTATCTGCGGATGGACAGTGACTGATTTGTTAATTCGGTAGAACGTATACGTATTCAGTGTACTTACAAGTGTTAAGTAATCCAAACCATTACTCAACGATAACCGAAAATTTATGAGGAAAAAACCGTACTTTAAATCTATTGCAAAGGGGGAGAGGAAAATGTTGCCTACTTTTTAAACAGTGTAGTAATATTTTGAGAGTTATTGTTTATGTAAGGTTTGTTTAGAATAAATTGTACCTAATATATATTTTCAGTTAGTGAAACTGCGATTTTGAGGTACAGTTTTAATTCCATTAGTTGTTTTTAATGTAGAGTTGATTTTTTTCAGATTTTAAGTTGAGTCAAATACCTTAAAAATCACCCAACAGCAATTTTGTATGTAATATCCAGATGGAGTAAAATAAAAAAAACCCTATCTAGTTTTAAGTCATCATTACGATAAAACATATATTATATAAATATAAAAGGAATATCTAAATGAATAAATGTAAAATCAGTCAAATGATTCGGAAAACCTTGTCTAACATCATTACATAATTACGTAGGTTCATCAGCTGTTTAGTCAATTATTTAATAAGCAATTCAAGTACGTAGAATGACCTACTAAAGATAATATTATATTGTCATCATTCAAATACAAGTGTTGTGGAGTGCGTGTTATTTTTCTCATTTAAACGCATTAGCACACACGTCTTTGTTATCTGTATTTTGTTGGGTGTTGAGGAAGTAAAAACTCGATTCTAAGATAGTAATCACCTAGTTGCGTAACGTAATTTTGTTTAACAACAAAGTGAAACTTCTTCGCCGATGATATAATACGTAGCATGCACTCGGCACTTAGCTAGCGGGAAGTTTGTTTTTCCTGTCCTTTTTCATATTCATGTTGTATGATTAGAGTATATGAGTCATATAATGTAAACATTTGAGTAACAATGTGTAATCTTGTTCACACTCTCAATTACTGGATCTGAGAATAAACTTTCACTTTCAGGATATTATTTATTTAATGTTTTATTGTGTTATCAAATTTACTAGATTTTACTTTACAGGATTGTAATGTAGTTGTGTAGTCAAAAAACAATACCGTACTCTTTCCAGGTTTGAGTTTTACATGCATCGGAAATTTGTCGAAATTATGAGCGTTAGGAATTAATTAATACTTGCTTCGGTGAAGGAAATATCGCTATGTATACCTGAGAGATTCCTATAGTTTGAGAACAATACATACGTATAATATTTGCTAACTTTTGCCCTACATTGCGGTTAAGCGATCACTGAATATCTGTAATCAATCTCAGAAAAAAAATGTCTTTATTTTGGCCTGCCTACAATATTATCACACGACTTGAATATGTGAAGTGGATAGTAGGATTCCCTGTCGTATAGTTGCCACTGTCTAATACAAATAATACGTTATGAGCACCTATGACTTAACTCGTCATAAAAACGTCTGCCCCTGTTACTATCAACAATAAAGTGTCATCAATAAGCACCGGAGATCGGAGACCGGTAAATGCTTTAAGAATTCTCAGGAATGACCATTGAATTAAATAAGATTCAGTTTCCAAATTCTTCACGCATTTTGATATAAAATTGTTATTGCACACATAGACAAGTTTTATTACAGTATTAGGTGAATCCCCCTTTTGGTGAATGTCCCTTTTTGAGTAATCATAACCGCCAATGAAAAAATCTTGAAAGCGGATTCACTGTTTTTTTATAAGAAGAGGTACAAATCAATAAGTGTCACTTAGTACACGCGTGTCAAGTAGTTAGTGTTATGGTACGGTACTTTTGAATACGTTATGTAGGTACGTGACGTGAAATCAATTGTAAATATACGCACGAATTCAGAGCGTAATAGCGAAATCGTCGATTAAACGAGTAAAATATTTTATGATTGTGTACTATCTATGCCGACTCTCTTTGCGACATTTTGCCCATGTGATTATGACCTTGCTAAGTCAAAAAACCGATAAGATAAGTCTCTTATTGGAAAAATAGCTTATGTAACAGAGATTTTCAGAATCTTTGAATATATGTTTATGCGTTTGTTCCCGTTAATCTCAGGTAAGACTTAACTCATTCGGATACCATTTCCATTAAAGTATTGTAACTTTTCGAAAGTCAACTACGCCATCGCTTCAACAAAGCAGTTGGATGAGTTACCCTGGTAGAAGAAGCGGCAAGAAACTCCCAACGAGCTTTTTTTCAAGTCACGGTTACATGCAGCACTTAGATATTACTACTTATATCAAACTCATGCCCAATCATTCCGTTTTAATTGAATGCTATCGATTTGGATTTGAAAAAATGACTATGGCAATTTAATTAATTTCGTCTAAATATGTTTTGGTTAGGCTAAGGTATAGGTGTCCCCAAGTGCAGGTGGTTGTAGTCACGAATCAATCAGTCTACCTAAAACGCTAATATATTTTGTGAACAGTGTCCTGTCAATCGACTTTTTAAGTAGTTTGGTGGTCAGATTAAAGTCAATAACTACTCTACGGCTTGAATAATAAACATAGCCGCAGCAAAAAATACCTCTAAATATAAATTATTTTACCTATTAACTATACCTGCGGCACTGTGTGATGTCCACTTTGACGTTTAGCGAAGATAAGTTTTGTAAAATTTCATAAATACATTTAATGGAAGGATTTCCGTATGTTATTTTCGATAGTCATGATAAATATGCGTTCCAAATTGTAGAATCATATCTATTTTAGGACATGTAATTAATTATATATTAGGGAAGCTCTCATAGCCCGTCGGCTCGTGTCGTTCCTAAGCGATCGACGGAGTTAAGCAACTGCGGGCGCGGTCGGTACCTGGACGGGTGACCGCTAGTGCCAAAAGTTTCTTGAGCGTTTTCCGTGCTTCAGAAGGTACGTTAAGCCATCCGTTCCGGATGTAATCGTTGGTAGCAGTCGTTAAGCCAAAGAAAAGAGATAAAAAGACCGAAAGTGGCTGTAACGTTATAATTATTTCGACATCAATTTAAAGTATATTACTTACTATTGTAATTTGTCAAAACGGCAATCTTGGCATGCCGCTAGTACTACGAGTATAATTATTGACATATACTGAAGCAATAATGTAATAAACGAGTCATATGAGCGTTTTATGACTACACCGGTATTCTAATACTGTTATTATGACAATAATGCAATATTTATGCGTCCATTGATTGTGGAAGTAGCATATTTCTCATGTGATCGCGAGGGATGAATGCGTCATGAACATGAATGATATGAATGACCCAGTGTTGACCATAGATATTCAATATGGTGTTGACTGTCAAGTTTCAATCATTTAAAAGTCAGGGAACAGATGAAGACATGACAAATATTTTTTATGAACTTAAGAGTCTCGCAATAATTAAAGTTTATCTATACTAGTTCGTCATGATTATTTTTTATTTAAATTGAAAATGCTAATATTTTATTTATTGCATCCGGTCCAAGTTGTAATATTAGCATCTTAGAGTATTATTGTGAAATAAATGATCCATTTCCTAAATAAAATAGTGACTTTTCAAGGTTTATATTAATTAATGACCAATTGGACATAAAGAAGACAAGAATTGGGTATAAACAATACCCGCGACTTCGTTCTCATACAATGCCTAATATAGGTTATCTGTAACTGAAATTTAGTGTAGGTTTCCTTTAAGCTATTTATTGTAACTACAAAAGGTACATTTCAATTGTGGTCTATGAACAAAAAACAAGGGGGTATTTTGTAATACAATTTCTGTTACGCTTTCAAGCTATGACGCATGCTGAGATGTTGTTTTTATTTCCAGACACTACAGTAGCACAATATTTGGAAGTGGTCTACTTAAAAGACCTCCTTGACTGAACTATAGATATATATGGAACTTTTTAACGTAGTTTTGACCTGACGTTGAACATCTGATTAATTGGAAACAAACGTTTTAAAGACCGATGAAATCATAATAATGTAAGGGCATATAGTTGGTCTGATTTTGGATTTGAAAGGTAGGAGACAGAAATAAAAACACCTATAAAACTCGTCAAGTATAAGCTCAGGTAACGTCCTACAGAAAGGACGCCTTAACAATGTTTTATTTTTCAGTTCAGTCTGCTATAAAAGTTTTTAAGTATTTTTAGAACTATAATTTTATTTGTGCTGATTTGCAACTGACCTTCACAAACCATCTGTGTCTAGGAAATATACCACAGATAATTTGTCAACGCGTGATACGGTGCCTATTTGAGATTATATTTAATCTAAGATAACCGTTGTTTTATGCAAAAGAGTCCAAGCTGTATTCTGCCCACGATGTCCACTTGCTTAATTACACAAGTCGAAATGGAATATAGCCTTTATTTATATGACGCTAAAGTTCGATATAATTTACAGTGCATCCAGTGAGATGTAATGTACATAGGTAAATGATCGTCTGATTTATGAACATTATTTTAATGTTATGGACCGCTTACCTACTCTGCACACACTTCGCATAATAAATGAACACATGTTTCAACTATAATTATAAGTATACATCTTTAAGAAAACAAAACATTTTTAAACTTAAAGCTTCCTAATGCAATGAAGCGCTCATAGCCCGGCGGCTCGCGTCGACCCTGTGCGTTCGAGAAAGTTAAGCAACTGCGCGGTCGGTAACTGTATGGGTGACCGCTAGTGGCAAAAATTTCTTGAGCATTTCCGTGCTTCGGAGGGCACGTTAAGCCGTCCGTGACCCGTGACCGGTGCTGTAGTGGGCCATTAATGGGTTGAAGGCAATGCAATGATAAATGTACTTGTACCTTACTAAGCCTTGGAAAATGCGTCGGGTATATATCCGATATATCTAATTACTAGCTGACCCAGCAAACGTTGTTTTGCCATATAAATTTAATTTTAAAACAATTTTATGATAACCATGCAAATGGTTATAGTGGATTAACCTTAAAAGCTAGACATATGCTCTCGCGGACTTTTATTTAGAACTTTTAGAGAGGAACAATATTGTAATACATGATTTTTAAGTAACTTTCACCGTTTACTCAGCGCACGCATGGAAAGCTCGAAATTTTGTCGTTTTCGCAATATTTTTTATTGCTGCTCCTCTCCTGTTCATCTTAGCGTGATGTTCTATAGCATATAGCCTTCCGCTATAAACGGACTATCTTACACGAAAAGAATTTTTCAAATCGGTCCAGTAGTTCCTGAGATTAGCCCGTTCAAACAAACAAACAAACTCGTATAGATTGTTGATTCCGGTAAATTGTCGGCTTTATCGGACGAAGCAACGGCAAACTCAGAACTAAAGTCATGATTCCAGCTCCGCAAAGGCTAGTGATAGTATGTGTATTATTTTATTTATTAGTTTAAAAGAATTGCTGAAGATCTTTCGCCGTCTCTCCTCGATGTAACCTTTCCGAAACGGTAGTAGAATAAAAAAATGACGTGCATAAATACCTTCAACAATAAAATATTACCTTATCCGGTTTTTTTGTTACCCAAACGGATGTTATCGAGGTTTTTAACTTACCTGAAACAAGAAAAACATGATTAGAAAAAACGCTTAACAAATTATTTGCTAATACAAACATGGTCGCTATGACCTTTATAAGATAAACCTTACCCATACTGTTAAGTAAAAAAAACCACCATTTGTAAGTGCTATATAATCATACATATATTTTCCAAGGCGTTTGTTTTTTTTTTTTTTAATTATTATAATTTCAGTTTTTAAAAAAAGCATGCTATTTACACCCATAATTGAACCCTGTTAAGCAGAAAAGATCCAGTCAACATATTATATGAAATCGAATTACATACATAATCTACTAAT
>DWJN01001162.1:0-19112 GCA_018248895.1 Carystus phorcus
GACCGAGAACAGAAATTTAAATTCATCATTCAAATTTCCGCCTCGCTGGGAATCGAACCCAGGACCCGTCGAACGGCAGCCCGGCGTGGTGACCATTACGCTACGCGGGTCGTCAAAATATCAAAGATACTAAAAAAACTACATAACATAAAAAATAACTGTCCATTTATCACCAGTATGTAAATAGTATGGACACGAATGTCAGTGAGCGCTAGGTTTAAACGATAAATTAACGTCAAATTAAACAGATATCAACCGAGCGGCGAATCCAGTCACGACAAACGACAAGCCACGTTATTTTCCGCACCTTCAAAACCTTTAAAGAACTTGACGTTGTCAACTAATCTTAATTGACATTACATTTGACAATTATTTTACAAGCGCGGGAATTTGGAAAACCACGCAAGGCTACTTAAAACTTCGGCTAACTATAAGAAAATGTAGAAATTCAAGGCAAGCATAGTAAATCTCTATATTGTAAAACTTTGTGAGAGTTAAAACAAAATCAGTTTTTTAACTTAAGCTAATTGTTCATCGTTTCATATATTCGATCTTAAAGTAATTGACGTGCGTAAGTTTATCTATTGAAAAATCACTGAGTTACTTAGTATGTACTTACTATGTAGTTAACTTGAATGAATAATTTTGGAGAGAAAGTTCATAAACCTAACTGACAGAAATTGTTATATTTTTTTAATATTTTTGTACCAGAATCAAACTTGATAAACATACTATTCAATATAAGAAAACGATTACTGTTACTTAACTAGCAAGACAACGTTCAACGAAAGCGTTATTAATAATATAAAAGTATACATAATTATACAATAATTTGATAATTATATAATTTTGATATACTTTACTCTATTACTTTCAATGCGACTGTACTTCTATGAATATACTTACAATTTCCGAGTCCACAATAACTTTACGGTGTAACGTAAACTCGTTTGCTACTATCAATAAACCTAGAACTTGGACGTACAAAGAATCTCGGACGCGTCGATAGCAATACTTCTAAAACACTTCTGCAAGTCTCAGACGCAAGATCGTTAGTGATAACGCGAGTGAAAGAGAAAAAGACAGTGGCTATCTCAGTTTAGATGAGTCGTTTTCAATATTAATATTATAGATGCGAAAGTGTATTTTTTTGTTTGCTCATTTTGTCCTTTCACATAAAAACGGAGTGACAGACGAATATAATATTTAGTATGAATATAGGACTGAAAAGTGCCATAGACTCCGTTTATTCGCGTAAAAATAACTCACTTTCAAGCGAAAACACGTTTTAATCAAACGAATTAAATAGATGGCATTATAACAACAGTATGATATTCTGAATTTGTTCTCAGACTGACACGAAACGAGTTATGCAAACCTAAATCACACAATAATGAAAAATTTAAGTTGATATTTAGATACAGTCTAGCAGACTCGGCCACGCGTTACTGTGACTAAGATTATAATACCTTACACCGCCATCTGTTAGAATCATAAGGAACTAATCCTTGGTAAGATAGTTTAAAAAAATAATTTGCAATAAAATAATATTACTAAATTAAGATATAAGTTATCCTATCTATCACGGTGGACAAAATTTGATTAAAATCGGTTATGTAATTTAGGAGTCTATCGCGGACAAACACTGTGACACGTAATTTATATATATTAAGATATCCTGTAAATAATACATTATTTTCAAATTAATATAAATATATATTTTTTTTCTTTAGAAAAGTTACCTCAGATAAGTCAACCCACCTGATGATAAATGGTAAAGATGTCTAAAACGGTGGACGCACTAACAAATAAATTAAATTTAATATAGTACAGTATCTTGTATGAAAAGTAATGTAAATGTATAGAAATGAGAAATAAGTCTTGTTTTATTTATTTATTTTTTATTTATGTACAGAAAGTAATGGTATACCGAAGCGAAGTCGCTTCGAAGGTCGCTGGTATAAAATAAAAAAAAACGTCACTCGTACAGGGATACACACTCGGTGCCTTATTGATGGAAACAATTCAAACGCCATTTAGATAGTGGCCTGGCGTTGACGTATTATTATTATTGTGGGACCGGCGAGCTCGGGCGGCGATACGGCGCGGGACACGAGGATGGATGGATGGACGATGTGCGCTCACTTAGTACGCTTTAATACCTCTTAAAACATAAAAACGAAATTTAATGGTCATCTGCAAAACGGTTGCAAAATGGTTTAAAAAACAATAATACTGGTCAAAATTTTGTATAAAATAATATAGTTTTAGAAATTGTTTTGTGAAAATATTTTAAAAAAGGTTATGTATGTTATAAAATATTTTATTTGTTCAAATTTTCGTGACGTAATATATTACGTTTTTTATTTCTTTCTTGGATTTAAATTCATTTAATTAACGTAATTCGTTAGGTTTTAAAAATCCTTAGTGTACACATAAGTATTTTAGTTTAAGACCCTTTAAGGGTAACTGTGAACATATTAGTTTTCACTCGCTGTCTGTGCATGCAGTCTACACCTGTAATTATAATGACACTTGTCCTCTAATGCTGTCTTCTGCTATCTATAATCTATGTACATTATGTTGGTGTTCAAATAAATAAATACCGAATCCATTCAGACCCTGTCGAGGTCACGTCATTCATAACTCAATGTGCACGAGGTACAGGCAGTCTTCTGAAAGTTATTAAATCCATTCTCCAGACAATTCTTTGGAGTAATGAAGCAGAAAACTAGTCTGTCACCCGGCGCCGCGCGGCTTCCTTAATAATAGCCGGAGACCGCTTGATAGATATGATAGTTCAGTATTTGTATTAGTGGATGATTGCGGGGTTAGATGGAATTATGTTCATTCTCACCCCATGTTATTATATCTAAACTAGTGAACCGCCCTTTCTTCAAGGTAATAGACGTAATACCCGCATTTAAAAGTTTACTTATTATCTTAAGGCGTTTTATTTCATGTTTATTCCATTTTATCCACGTACGAAAATATTTTGATAGTAGGAAAATTGTTAATATATTGCAAATATACAAATACTCTCAATAAATTAATTTGCGCATTTATTTTGGCAGAAACTCTTTACTTAACTTGTTTCTTTTGAACAGAACCGTTAGATAATTACGGTACTGACGTGGCAAAGTATCATGTTAACTTGCCCACTAAATCGCAATATTTTTGCCACTATAAGGCATCGCCATTTTACTTTTTCTACTCTAAGTACCTATACAGGAGAATTTACCTATTAAACTCCTTTTTTAACGTTTTATGTAAATATTCGACAAATTAGTAAAAGTTATGGTAAGTAGTTGCCGCCATGTACAGCTGCAAAGCAGCAGAAAAAATACCACTGAAGCCAGGAAAGAAAAGAAAAGAAAGAAATAAATCTACTAATCGCGTCTGTGTCCGTTGGATATAATGTAAGTGTCTTCAACACAAGGGTGAGTAGGCATCTTCTAAATTATCTTCACCACTAAGTACGCTTCACAATCCAAGATTATATCTCTGCTTAGCATCAAAGTACAAAGGATAAATGTATGTAAAAAAAACTATCTCTCAGCCTCAGCCGAAGTAGGTACGATAAAACTGGCGGTTGATTCATAAACTGCGCACACTTTGTCTTATTTTGTCTATCCCTTGCGATGTAAACAGTTTAAAAGTTCGAAGTATGCGTCTTACTTAACAATAGATCGAATAGCATATCTACTGTTCAAGGCAAGGTTTCTCTTGAAATCAATAAATTGGTAGGATAACTCCGAATGCTCCTATCCTGGAACCAAACATCACTAATTATATCCACCTCCTTATACATAAGGTATATTAACATGGACACTTATCGACTATTGACGAGGAATTAAACAACAAATCGAAGAAACATCTGAATTCCATAACTCGATGTGTCTCAATCGAATAGCAGTAAAAATTTTTATATCTTTCATACGGATCGTAAATTGGTGTGGCCGGCGATTAACGTCGAGGAAAATCGGGCATGATATCATTTAATCGGGGACATTGGGTCTTATTCCGAAGACGTAAGGGGTATATTTGAATAAGATAGATTCAAAGTTAGTCGATGCAATTGACCGACGATAAACAAGGCCAAAATACGATCCGTTAAATGTTTACCAACAGACAACGCGTTGCGTTGAATTGTTTTGTTAGTAAAAAGTGTTTCTAAGCTAGAATATGTTTTACATTAAGGAAAAGATAAGTGAAAATTGCAGATAGAAAATATTGTGATAAGGCAATGATTGATTGCCTATAATTATTTTAAATAATGTCAAAAAATGTTTACTGAACGATGCAAAGAAAAACAAAAACAACTTTTTGCATCCTACGACTATTTTCATTAAACTATCCGTAATCCTTGAAAAGTTAGTAGTAATACTGTTGTGACCTTTGACAATTTCTTGGGACCAGTCGCAAGCTAGCTCTTATCGCTGACATCTCTCGAAAATGTACTTCGGATAGATTGTAATTCAATTGGATGAATCATTCCAAAACAAACATGAAAGATCAGGATACATAATTATGGGTATCATTTAGTGTTTCCAGATTGAGGATAATGAACAGATGGAATATTGAAAATGGTCGTTACCTTAACATCAACAAAACTACTTTAAAGCAATATAAATTTACCAATATTTATTATCAAAATATGTGGATATATAATTTTTTGTTAAAGGCTGAATAACCTAAACTCCAAGGCATATGTTCAGAAAAAGACATACCTCCGGCACATGCACTATCGTTTCATCTTACACAACAGAAATTCAAACAATGAAAGTTAATCCGGACAGTAATGTTCTAACAACAATAAAATATTCGGCGTAAAAATCAATGGAGATCGTAAACAGACAAACTATATCCAATTTCGGCTCGTAAAAGCGATCTTAAAATCTTTGACGGACTTTTAATGTCCCATTAAATATGTTGCCAGCATAATGACCTGATATATCGAGATATGTGACATTGTCAGCCAACTTAACAGAAGCTCATTAGCTCGGTGAGAAGCAGTTGTGTAACCAAACATAGCCAATAAGGCTTCTACTAACTTGACTTACTATTCAAGACTACATCGGAATCATCAGAGGGGGTTGTAGTTAAGTAAATGATAATAAGTAAAAAACCTGTAAACTTCATTAAAGAAGTCTAAATATTATTTCGTTTAATGTAAACTTATTTAAGTTTAAATAATAATAAGTTTCTAAATAAATATGAACTTGACTTTTAAGTTAATCATATCTAAAAACTCTAGATAAAAATATAATAAAATTAAATAATATATGAACTATAATTTTAACGTGAAACCCAGAAAGTTTTTAATAGCTTGATTCTGAATAAGTGCGTTTTTCCCTTAACAGATTGTAAAGTTGACAAAGAAATGCTAATAAAAGCGCGTTTATTACGTACACTTCGCTGTGGATGTCAAATGTGTGTGAAATCTGCAATACAGCCAAAATGTAACCAACAGTATGTAACCGAAGTGACAGTGCTGTCGTGAGTACATCTGAAGAACAGTGTTTCAAAAACAGTAAGAAATTATAAGGGCCTACTCAAAGAAGCAATCACTTATTATGCAGAGGAACTTACGAAGGTATGCCAGAGTAAATTATAAACAAAACTATTAACAATTCCATATTAATTTTGGAAATTGGACCCATAGTGTGTGGACACAGTTTACACTTAATTAGTTTCTAATAACGATCACTTTATGGTAATAACATGGTGGATGAATAAGGTGAAAATATGCATGTCTCACTAATACGTACGTGAAATTAACTTCTAATGAATATTCAATAATTCTTGGTTTGTTTTGGTTTAAGACTTTAATAGTTGATTATATTCACTACTTTATAATTAAACATGTTTCTGTATTTATCTTTCTCATGATATATTTTATCGACGCTTGCTAAGCTACTAATAAATTGAATGAGCACGAGTAAGTGAATAATTAAAATTCTATCAAATAGCATCAACCGTTCAATCAATGAGCGTGGCGCCACAAGAAAGACTAAAAAAATGATGAGTTGAAGCAAAAAATGATGGAACGATGAAAAAATATATAATAAAGTAGGCGACGACAGGACGGACCGGGACGCAGCGGGCCGCGCCGGGCCGGAGCGGGCCGGAAAGGGCACGCAACGGAACGTCTTTATATCAATCAGGCGTTGAAAGAATTATTGTGGCCACAGATTATGTATCCCTTAGAGCAGACGGCGACTGTTTTGTACCTTTCTGAGTTCATTGTTTAGATCGCTGTCAATATGTCGTTGAATATTTTTTTATTGAATTATTGGTAAATCTTTTTATGAAATTATTAAAATGTATCGTGTAATAGATCAAAATAATTAATACTTGGTGTGCCGCCGATTATCATACAGATTTATATTTTTATAGCACTTAAATATGAAATTTGTAAAAAGTATGTAGGTTACTTTATTTGTATGTACAACTAAAATTGAATTAAAGTATATAGGAATATTCCACTGGAACAATACACACGCCCCCGCTTTGCACAGGTGCAGTGCAATACTGACGGGTTGCAACAACGACGCAATCGTCCACGCGTGGGCTATTTATTGACCATTAATGGTAAGATAACGATGTTATTCGAAAGTTCCTTTTAAAGTTGGGAAATACAAGAAAATACTAATTTAACAGTAATTGTATTAAATATATTGTAATCACTGTTTAACAGTCATAGAAAGGAATAGGTTAAACTTAAATAAGATAAACAGCTTGACAAAGGCACACCTTATAAACTTATTCTAAAGGTGTCTAACGCATTTACGATTTGCTACTCGACTCAAGAACTGATCTGATAACGAATCTATTTGAAGCATTAGTAATTAATAAATGACGCAATAAATAATTAATAATGTCGTTCGATTAGCACCAAATTTTTATTTATGGCTAATAATCAATTGCAATCGATAAATTAGTGGTTACCTACAGAATTTATTTGAAAGCAATATCATTTAAGATGAAGATTCTTCCACGTTTCTTCTCTTATTAAAGCACCTTTCCGAAACAGTAAAAGATGCAAAATATTCGATGTTCAAGAATATTTATAGTTAAATGTATACTAATATTTTACATCTGAATGTAAGCTTGTTACGCTTTCACGCAGACTACTCAACCGATTACCATGAAACTTTGTACACATATTCTTAGAGGTATTAAAGTTCTTTAAAAGATTCTTTAAGGCTTACAACGACAGCGAAGCCTCGGTAAGTAAAAGCTAATACAAGATATCAATGTTTTAATTTTTTTAACAGAATGAACTGTTAATACCATAAATAGTTTCACACATCAAAAGCATGTCTCGTCTGTTAACGTAAAAACTAGACACGGCAATGATGATCCGAAGAGAAGCGACCCATCACTCTTGAGACTGAGACAAATTTATTTGACACGCTCGTACTGCTTAATGACCACCAGTTTCCGGGGCCGATGGTACCTGACCATCAATCAACGGGACTAGTTTAAACTTAATTAAATTGTTACACCCTGTTGTTGGTTTCTTTTGAGTTTATGTTAAATTAACCCATCCCGAGATTCTATCGATCAACAAACGTATTAGTTGAAATTATAAGTAGTGGTTATTCTAGACCGTTTGCTAATTCCATGGTTGCAAATAGTACCTACATTTAAATAAGGGTGGGTTTTCCCGAATATAACCGGTTTGTTAACGGACAAAAAAAAACGATTCAATTAATTACGCCGTATTTCAATTCCGAAGTCATACACATAAATAAATGCGCGTTAGTGATAACTTAAAAGCTATTCGTCAGATGTCGCTCAAATTTATATGACTCCAAAAACATTTTTGTTCTCGTGTTGTGAATGTTAGTGATGTGTTAATAGTGTCGTCCATGTCAAAAATGGCACAGGGAATATGTGTGGTGTGTGTGTCCTAGGGGTATGTGTGTTTGTTTTTATTTATTTACTTAACGGGTTACGGATTTTGGAAAGTTAGGGATAGTCTGTTGTGATGACTGATTATTATATGGCGACGATGGATATTGCTTTTGGAACATTTGTGTTTGACCCATTAATTTTTCTCACTACTGGGAACTACTCTCCTCATCACTGAGGATGTCTAGAGCTGCTGCAGTGCAGGTTAGTGGAGGGGTTAGTGACCAATCCAAGTGTTTGAAGTTTTTAAGCTGCTCGTAGGCCTACGATATGGCTTGACGACTGCTATTTATGATAACAACCGGGTCATTCTTAACGTGCCCTGCGAAGCACGGAAACGCTCAAGAAATTTTCACCATAAACGATCACCCATTCTGGAATTGACTGTACTTCTGTTGTTTAACTCTGTTGATCGCGTAGACTCGACGCTAGGCGCCGGGCTTTAAACGCTTTTAACTTTTACTATTATTGTTTCCGATTTAATATCAGACAGAAGTCAATAAACATATCTCGACTTGAACACGTCCACTGGAAATATACTTTTGAGAGATATAATTATGCAAAAATGTTTTGATCGTCAAATGTCAAAAGCGGATAATCATATTCTTTCACAGTTTGAACTACACTTGTGCCAGCAGGGGGAGCCACGGGCGGTCACGAGTATGCCTGTTGCGTGGGCGTCAATGCTAATAACATTGATTTATTTATTTACGACTATATTTATATGATAATTTGGTAATTTAAGGTGTCGGGAAATTTTCTTCTAGACAATTTAAACATGGCGGACGGGCCGTAATAGTTTTTTCTGTTGATTAGGTATAATCGAGTACTTAGAAGACCACACCAAGTTACGAAAGAAATTGGATACTTATGGAAAGTGTTTTATCTAAATTTTTAAACAGAGTTCTTGACTGGGATTCCAACAGTTAGAAGTAGGTATTGGCGTTATCTTTTTATATTACTACAAACATATCCACTGGACTGTTTTGTTTTGTATGTACGTATAATAAAAAAGTGTAAGAATTTCAATATATAGTAACGGTCGTATAAGAGTGGAAATTTGCAAAATTGGAAATTTCTGTATTTCTTAATGTTTCAACGATCTCGATAACTGGTACAACATTGCGTCAAGAAAAAAGTAAATTATTAGGAATTGTATCACTAGCATATTACAAAAATCTAATTTAAAGAATTGCCTAATCGATCTAGCAAAATCGATCTGCAAAAAGTCAGCATTTTCAGCTATAACACATCAACCACGTATGTATGTAGTTTTGATAACAAAACCTTTTACAAAGCATTCTGAACAAACGTACTAAAGACCAGTGCTCTATCTCCTGTCATTCCAGATTTTATAGGTACAGAGCAAATAACCAAATAAACAAACATTGAATTTCATGTACGTAGAAAACTAAATAAATTAGATTAAAGTTTAAACAACAGCCGCCTTATAACAAAATAGAGCCTAAACCACGATTATCAAGTATAGGCTTATTTTTAATACTATAGGTACTTTAAGCCAAGGTTTATTTTAGTTTAGTTTTTTGTTTCCATGGTCTAATAGAAGTTTAAACCGGTACTGTAGCTAGTCCACGTTTTATAAGGCCGTATAAGTTCACGGTTCATAAAATTTCAATGAAGCGAGAGAGCGGCCAAGACATCGAAACACTTAGCAACCCCCTCGACCGCCCCTAATTAATAATCAGTATTCCGCGGAGTGTCCGGCCTACGTGTCCACTGCAGCCAAGACTGCGCCAACCACCTATGGGATGTACGTGGCTGACTGAGACGGTCATTATGGAAATCATGGTAGGACGTGATAAATTTCGGACACTAGTTTCGAATCTATGTACACGCTACTTTAATCTAACAGTCTTATTAACAAAATATTTGACACAGTATACAAGTTTTATAAATATGATTTAAGATTCTAATATAATTTAGTTTAACAGTAAGGGTGTATAGACGTATTATAAAGGGTTAGATTTTGCAAATAAAGCTTCACAAAAATAGAATAATAAGCTAGATAAATTAGATTGTAATTACTAACATTAGATTTTATATTATACAAGTTGTACAAGTATTCATAATTAATTATTATAAGTAAAATAACGCGATACAAGCCTCAATATGGCGGCAACATTTCCAACTCTTTAACAGTTCACAATACATAAAGATTCCATTAAAATTGTCATAGTCACGATTTGTAACCACTTGCTTTTCTGTTTCTCGTAAATCGTCATAAATTTGATGTGGCTTTATTATCCGTGAATACTGTAAAAACCGCGTAAATTGTTAACGAAATACAAAGCACATTTTAGAAAGAAATGCTAACATCTGATATGAAAATCGTGCTATATAACCTTAGGTTAAGAAGGTACAATGGTAATATAGAATTGATAATGCCTGAACGTCTTTCATTTGAGGTCGGAAAAGTGGGAGAACATTCAATCGGACTTCTCACATATTAGCTACGCTAGGAAATGTTCCTATTGTGATGCCCTGTCGTATTGAATGTAGTTCGTGTCACAGCGCTCACTCACAGCCCCTGACATACCGATTATAAAATATAATAGCTAAAAATGAACATATACTGCAACCATTAATGTTATGTCAAGGTTGCTGAAATGAATTTTAAAGTAACATTATGTGCTATAAATAACAATGAATAAAAACACGCTTATATATTCACACATCCACGTTAGGATGCCCTGTGTCGCGAAGTTATGAATAACTCTAATATCACATAACTAACATTTATGACTCCAGAACACTACTACATAGTTCCAGCCGGGAAATAACCTAAGAAACTCTCACTCCGCTAGTAAAGTCCAATCAGCAACGCAGGCACAGCCAAATATACCAAAGGGTCGGCGAACTGAAAATATCTATGCAAGTTTATTCTCATCATCAAACTGCTTTTCGATATTTTAGTCTTCTTGAGATAGCAGTTTCTTCTATAAGGTTGTCAGCCAATCTCTTTAACCCATTTGCACGCTCCTGAGAACTTGACTTCATTTCAGGCGTTCTTTTCTGGAGAGATTGAAATTTTAAAGTATTCATTATCTTAGAAACTTCACATGCCTTTTTTATGTTCTTTTTTGTTTAAGTAAAATAATTTTTGAGGCATTTATTAGGGCAAAAGATGCAAAATATATTTGAATTACTGATCGTTTGAGGATGTCTGTTGTAAGATTTGCCAGTTAAAAGTCTCGTGGAAACATGCTAGGAATTAATACGTACTGAGGTACAAGTTTCCTAGCACTAGTATTTTTTATGCCGTTAATATTTTTTTTGCCGTAAAGAGGCAATCGAGCAGACCTGATGGTAAGTAATCACCGTCGCCCATGGACATTAGCAACACCAGGGAAATCATCGCATTCGCATCGCATTGCCAGACTGGAAGTAATGGACCTGCTTCTTGAAGAACCCCATGTTATAGCACTATGGAAACACTGATGCAGAAAGCTCGTTGCTAATTTTAATTTCTGGATCCAATATTTTTTAAACAGCATAAGATAATGCTTGACCAATATGATGGTAACAATCATGATGGCAAGCAGAGAAGTAGCCCTGGATAGTAAATATAATAGAGTAGAATAGAAAAACCTTTATTTCGCCAAGGATTACAAAAAAAAAAAATAATAAAAACAGAAACAGAAAATAAAACAACAAAAGAAATTAACTTAAAATTACAAAGATTTTTTTTTAACCACGACAGCATAGACCATTGACTGCTGATTTTCGCACAAACTTAGAAGATGCTTACTCACTAAGTAGCGGTCGGGTGCAGCGCGAAAGAATCTACTATCTACTCGTCTAACATAACCTGACCCAAACAACAGAATCGCACGGCACCCTCGCTTGCGACGGTACCCCCCGATTACCATATCTGAACTCGAGCATCTCCCAGCTCGGCGACTATCAGCGGCGCGCATCTCAGATCCTCGAGTCGTGTCGTGTCGTGCGGTAGTCGCCGACCTTATTGGGTTAAGCGTTTATTCCTAAGGCTCCCGTTTATTCAATACGACCATATCGCTCCGCTCACCTGCACTCGTTTTCGTTTTAGTACTGTTTTAATTACTGAATGCGTCACGATGTTAGAATTAGGCTTGTTTCTGTTTTTTGTGGGAATATTTAATTAGTAGGATTTAATGTAATTAAACACATACATATAAACAGCTACTTATGTATTATCGGTTATACTTAATATCTATAATAACTTATTAAAAAACTAAAAGTAAAGGACTCTGGGTAAACTTACTACTTAATTACCTAAGTGACAGGTGACAGTAGTAAAGCTGTAGACGTAATTCTTTTTTAAGACGTAACTAACTCCAAAGCGAGGGGATTTGAAATGCAATTCAAATCACAGCAAATCCAATAAATTATTCTTCTTACGGCAATTAAAACAAAAGGCCAATAAAACCCTTCCCTCACTTCCGATTGAGAGTGATAAAAAATAATCCGTAACGTCGGCTCCTCATTACCGCGATTTCTAATTTACGGCGCGGCGAAAACTCAAAACGCTAATGAATCGTTACCTTAAGCCGACCGTGTGTTATTCAAATGAGGCTGGGAGCTGGAGGCTGCAGCTTGATTAAAGAAGTGCTCGGAATCTCCGGAGCACCTGACTGCTAGTTAATGCATTACATAAACTACCCACGGACGACCGCGGCCGCTCACCACATCTTAAATACCTTAGTTCGATAAACGTTACAACCCAACAATTGAGTCAAAGTTACTGCTAATGACTGTTACACAAAGTTATCCAAATTTCTTAACTAATGAAATGACAAAGCTAAGAACTTAATTCACCTATCAAAGTGTTTATAGGTCGTAATGCGTTTCCAATATTTACAAAACAGCACAACTAATTTTTGTAATAAGAAATAAAAAATGTACTTTAAATATTAGACCGAATCTTTAACGATGCTGTCTGTGCTTCAATATATCATAGTAAACATTATTCATATGAAATGACGTGTTACAATAAATCAGGTATTTATGTTTGTTAATAACCTTCATTAATACATTATCATTTGCTTATAAATACCTAATTATGCCCGTAAAATTACAGCTCCCTAAAAATTTACTAAATGTAACAGGAATTCTTATCGTTAAATTTGTAAAGCTTCTTAACTATACTCAGCTGCATTTTATTTTTGATACACAGCAACACTTAACATCTCTTAAGATAGACAATTAGGCGTGAAGTAATTTCGTATCACACTTTTTGCTTGCCCAGTATCCAAAAGCCTTTAGTGTGATATTAGGCGCCAGTAACCATTTACCATTACCGCATCTCGCCTGCCTTTTTGTCTGCAAATCCAATAAAAAATCTACGTTATTTATCAAAATGTATCCAGAAGTCGTGCAACAAAAATATGCCAAATGAACTAAAACATGTGTCCCATTTGACATTAACATTAAACTCGAGAGCCAAGGTTCAAGTTTGCAGTTATTTAACTGTGTAGCCGCAAAGCGTACATTACTCGCATGCACCCACTAGTATTCCTACAGCACACCCAACAAAAATACTAAAGCTACCTGTCCCCCGCCCCTACTTGACTTCATTTGCAGTCGAGTCTAAGTTAAAATCAATTATGCCCGCGATTGTTTCGTTAGTGGAAGCAATGTTTTTTGTCCCTTTCCCTCCCGGGGTCTCGATAATTGCCTCTCCCTCCTTTGTATTCAGCGGACTGTCTCCTGTTCTGTTTGGATTTCTTTTGATGAACCCAGTTCAAGACCTGCGAGTGTGCATTTTGTTCATTTGGCTTCCCGTTTTTTGTCGACCGTACAGCGGCGCGACGTGCGGCTTGCGGCTGCGGCCGATGACGTGACTCGGATATTTTTTAACTTAGCTGGGGATGTTCGCTTGTTACCGATGAAGGAAAACTTGGCAACTGACAAAATTCAAACTGTTTCATACCAAAAAAACCAACACATCCAAACCTATACTACTAGTTTTGAACTGGAGGGATTCTCATACTATTTTATACAATCACACTAATTATATGTATATATTTACACAGTTTATGCAGTCATTTAAAAGTTGAGTGCTGGTGCAACATGGCTGGTGTTATGTTGTCTGGTTATGTTTCTGTTACAACCAAACCGTATGCTGCAGTTTATTGCACTAATTTATAATTATTATATTTTATAATTAATCGACTAATCCTAAATATTAAAATATATGCGAAATATAATGTCAATGTACATACGTGCTCGTACACATAGCTATATAAGTCTAATACAAAACACACAAACCGTTATCTATCACGTATTATTACGTTTTACAACGGATGAGAATCGAACATGAACCCTTTCACTCAAAAGACCACCTGCCGTCAGTTATACTAATCAATTGTAATCAATACGTATTACCAGTAATTGAATATAAACGTTATTCACTTCACAACTTATAAAAAGTTTAAGTCTCAAAGATTTCCTTCGGCGTAATTTTGTTAAGATACAAGATTGTGTTACGTCCTTCGATACTAAATAATTGGTTCCAACTTTGATCCGATTCCAGTTTGGAAGTAGGTCGGATCTGTTAAAATATCACAACGGCTATAATAGATTAGTTTTGTATTTAGCTCAAAAGATTGTGTCAAATCTATAGTTTCCAATATCAAATATGTTTGGTTACTATAAAACAATATACATTATGAATTAAAATTCATCGTCACGATTGATTTTTGTAAATATGATCATATTATGAACATATTTTAATATCTCTTATTATGATCAACTGAAAAAAATATTCTAGCAGGAATTTTATTTTTAGCAGTTTGAAAAATAGTGTACACATAATAAAAATTGGCACGATTATTGCTTTCTGTAATGTCAATCCCAAAAACTAACGGATTTTTTATAAATAATAGAACAACTTTTTTGTATTAAATACGTTAATGTCTAACGCCAACCAACTTTTCACTTTTAAACTTAGTCAGAATATTTAAACCCCAAATACGGTTTGAGAATGTGATCCGTAACTGTCCTGTCAATCTTGAAGTACCAATAACTTGTCAATGTCACAGATTAACTTATTTGTCAGCTGATATTTTACCATAATTATCACTACATATGCGTAAGTATAGCACGCGATATATTAACTAAACCCACAAAATTAATAAAAACTCATAACATTTATGTATAAAAAATCAAAACCTTTGCAACGACAGCCGGCAAGAAAATAAATATGTACAAATTCACTAGTAACATTCCTGCTATAACTATATTATGTGCTTAATATTGAATCTACATAGAACTTGTATGTACATCGTACAAATGAAAGTGTATGAAATACATAGATACGTGTACCATATCGGTTGTCATGACAACCAGTAATGTATATTTACCGAAGTATTGTACCACAAAACAGAAGTTACTTGAGTTACTTCTGAAAATCACATGACAAGTAAACACGACCGAATCGTGACATCAACGTATAATTCGCCCGTTTTTATTTCGACACGCAAAAAATTCACAAAAACACGATCATCTCCGTTTATTTCAAACAAACAAAAACAAACAATTAGCTTCAATTACATCGCGATTACGGATCAAGAGAAATAACAATCGTTTATTGTATTATGTACCTTATAACGTGGGCATAAAGCCCATGTTACTCACGGTACCAACTCGTTTATTTTTTCCCTTATAAGGCTGGGCCCACACAATCGTTGCTTCGCCAACGAACGCAATATCGCTGTATGTTCATTATGCAAACGATTCTTTCGAGTAGGAATGCTTTTTTCAGTGTCCGTTTTAATTCCAAACGGTTGTACGTGCTATCGACTGTCGATGGGAATTAAGAGAAAAGCTGGTTAAATTTAAAGTCAAGCGGCATCATTATCGCAACGTTAGCATTAGGAAAATATAAAAATGCAAATTTTCAAGTACATATATATTTTGTTCATAAGACATATTATACTAGTATTCAATTAAAAGATGTAATAAAAAAAACTAATTCCCCTACCAACATAAAAATAAGTTGAAAATAAATACTTAGAAACTAAAGCTATTTTGTATAATTTTACAGAACTCCGTGGAAAATATTCATACTCTTTCCGAAAATACTTTTTTTTATAAAAAAAATATTTACAGCATACAAATTCTTTACTCCACTCATCATTCCTCCCACACAGCACTAAAAGACTGTTTCCTCTTAAGCACTACAATAAAAATCAGAGTTACAGAACTTTGTATATCGTTTATATTCTTATTAAATAAAAAACAAACACGATATTACACTTAGTCAAGCCCATAACTAAACAAAGTACGTATCAAAAAGTAATTTCCCTCAATATGAAAATCCAAATCGCCCCACAAGTAGTCACAGTCATTAGACAGCACTCCGATAAACCGGCACGTCACGTACGGGGACGTTACGATGTTCTCTAATTAAAAACCGTAAATATCGGATCGGCCGGACTCATCGTGCGCCTAGTTTGCATTAATGTGGACGCGGCATTATGTACTTAAATTCAGGGTGTTTATAAAGAGAAGACACAGAGTGTTTACGTAGAATATAAACTTTATTATGTTACCTCGTAATGACATATTTTTAATTGTAAAAAAAAATATTTTTATATATACTATATAATTCTTCTGTTTCTGTGTATGTCACTGAATTCTTCCTAAACGGTTGGACCGATTGTGATGATATTTACTGTGTGTTTATATGGATGAATGGTTTTCATTCACAATTCGATTTGATAGAAAAGAAATGTTTTTATATACTGCAAGATTACATCTGCCGGGAGACCCAGTAATATAAATGACGTTCCCGGTAATGTGGACTCGCTGATCTTAAAAGTCCGGGATTTGAATTCCGATTGTGGCATGTAACTTACATAGTTATGTTGTGGGAGGGAATGGTTGGAAATCCGTTCTTAATCATTTTCGTTAGTTGTGATGAATCCTGGTGAACAACATGGGCTATGGTAAACGGTCTTCACCTCGATGATGCCGTGCAGTATCCCAAATTTTGATCACAACGGTACTCATGTGTTGGTGTTTCATCCACCTCGCTTAGCTACTATCTTCCTCCTTAAATAGTTTTTTATTTATCAAATGATGGTCAAATTATTTTTATTTATTTATTTCATGTATAGAAAATTAGAAATTTGTAGAAAATTTCAGTACATAGGCACTCTTTATTTCGAAATGAAATGTCTTCCGATAGACTTTGGATTTAAATGATTGTAGAAGTAAAATAAAATTATTGATATATAAAATTACGATATAAAGTTTGTGCAGCAACGCTTTGATATTTTGGTATTACAGTTGATGACTACTTGTTTATCAGTCATTTGTTTAAATAAGGCTTATCATTGATTTCATTGTGAAGTCAGATTTGCACATTTGCGTATTTTTCCCACTAAAATTATTATAGATTACAAATACTAAATAACAAGTATTAATATTAAAAATAAAATGTAATTTTCTATATAGTCTGGATCACTTACTGCAGGTCTCCTTAGTAATTAGAACAGCTTACCTGTAAAATAAAATATTTTTTATTAATTTTAAATGGCTTATAGAGCTATTAAATGGGTATAATTATGCATATTAAACATTTGTTATTTAATTATTAACAGACTAGCGACCTGTCCCGGCTTCGCACGGGTGCAATGCTGATACTAAGTATACTACAGAAAAACTGTGAACGTATTATACATATAAACCTTCCTCTTCAATCTCTCCATCTATTAAAAAACCGCATCAAAATCCGTTGCGTAGTTTTAAAGATTTAAGCATACATAGCGATATAGGGACGGAGAAAGCGACTTTGTCTTATACTATGTAGTAATAAAAATTATAATGCACAGGGCATGTTGAAAATATGTCGATTATATTTCCCATTGAATAGGTAATCTTTAAGATGAGAAGTAGCGAAAAAAATACACAGATATACATATACATATGTACATATAGGTAATATAGGTAACTATTCATATTTGAAACTCAAAACCATTTATTTCATAATAAAAATGTACTTGTGAAATTATGTTTTCACCTATGAACAAATATTTTGCGTCTACAACCGTTTCGGTAAGGTGCTTTATACAAAGGAGATGAAACGACGAAAGAAACACCTCAGCTTCTTTTAAACACTATCGATACTAATTATAAATCATTTGTAATTACTAACTTGTGTAGAATCGGCTGTGGCTGTTTATCCCATGATTCCTTGTCATTTATATAGTATACATTCATAGTACCCTACATAAGTTGTAGTCTGTTAGTACATACATCAAAATATCTTAAAACAACGTAATTATCGGACATTATCTAAGCTCTATTGTAAGGGCGGTATCCGAATCCTCCGTACAAGGCACTGAAGGGAGCATCCCTAATACGTTTACGATATAAAGAGGAATAAATCAAACTTAATACTGACTACACGTGTTGATAAAGCCTCACCCACACACGTGCACTGTAATATCGTGGTTACGCACACCACTAAATCCACGGGGATTGCACGTGTGTTCACTAATGGCTGTGTGTGTGTAGGGTACTTTATGTTTTGTGTAGGGTTGACAACGATTTTCTTTTGTTTTATAATGGTGGGGGTAATATCGTAAATTTGTTGAGCTGTATCGTCGACGGTAGACGTAAAATGATTCGAGTTTTCTTGAGTAATAATTTTTGGAGTTTCGCTTAAAGTTAGCGATATTTTTTTTTGAAAATATTAAAAAATCTTTATAAATTTACATTTAAATTTTTACTTAAAATGACGTCTATTAAACTATTTTGTTCTTCTCTAGAATATACGCAAACAGCAAAGTTCTGTTTTAGTTCTAGCAAGCTTCTATTTGCTTCACTTTTTTCGCCCTAAACTTTGATACCTTTTCGCTTCGTGAATGGAACTCCTATTTCCATATTTTACTACGTTACTTACACAAAAAATCTTTTCGTTTAGATTCCACGAAACCCAAAACTTAACCATAATCAGAATGCTCATAAGTCATCTAACATTCTTAAAACATTACAAAAAGTACAACATTTATTAACAAAACACAAGCTACGTCGAGAGTTGTAAACAATTAAACCAAACGTAAGCTTCCCGCGATCGCTCCGGACCAGAAACATTTCATAGGAACGTACACATCTTGCAGATAAGCGTGTGTTAGTGTGAAAATGGAATTAAGGGGGGGAATGCAAAGGAATCAGCCGGGCGG
>DWJN01001163.1:0-19110 GCA_018248895.1 Carystus phorcus
AATGAAACCCGTCCGGAAGCTTACATACCATCATAAACACTTTATTTTGTTCATTTTTCACCGACAAATAATGAAATGAGCACCTAATTCACGAAATCGAAGTAAAGTAAATCATCGGCGATAGCTCAAAAACTACTCGTCAGATGTCGCTCAAACTAATATGGAACTAATGTGAGAGCACCAGCTTTCGAATAAAAATCGAAATCGGTTAAAAGTTATAAATCTACACGAATTAAAACAAAAAAAAAAACAGACGAATTGAGAACCTGCTCCTTTTCTTGAAGTCGGTTAAAAATAGCAGCACGTAGCAAGCAGCATAAAATACTCAACCCTTTCCACTAAATAAAGATTTATATTCGTATTATGAGCTAAGTTGGCGTATTATTTATATTTTGGGATAATTGAGATATTTTTTATAAAGCCGATGATAACATAGGTTTGTCTGTCAAGACATTAGGTGTATCTACAGGATTAGCTACTGATTACTATGTACATAGATCAGTAACTGATTTTTTAACAGTATATTCTTTTGTTTTATAAAATATGTTTAATGTAACTGAGGTTGTAGTTTGTAGTAGTTTTTGACTTCCGTTAAGTGAGCTGTAAATAAATAATTTGACTTTGGCTTTGACTTTGATTTGAACTTAAACACTGCGTGTTTAAGTAAAGTTAAAAAAATAATTAAAATGGGTCCAACCATTTAGGAGTATTTAATAGCACGTTTTAAATAAACCAGTTTCCGTTAATAACATATTATATGATGAAATAACGGGTTGTGTGTGTAAAAGGGTTCATATACTCAACCCTTCAAACTATGAATAATAAAATGTATAAATAGCACACCCTATTATGCTCTTTGTTATTGTTAGTTCAGTGACACAAATAAATATAAAATTTGTGTGAGAAATATTTTTATAGAAGACACCTGCTTGATGTAAAACAATTTGAGTAAAGTCGCCAATATGAAATTGGTAGGAAAGGTGTATTTTCTTCACTTGTTTAACTGAAATGAACCATATATACATACTTATTTGGTTGTTTTTTGAAGTAAAATATAAATGCCTACAACTTTCTCATAGTGATATTTTAAATTGCTTACAGTTGTAATTTGTATTCGTGTACATTAAATACGTGGGCTATGACAAATTAAAAATGTAAATGTGGCGATATAAATTAGTCTTGTTCTTTATCTTAAAGCAGTGCAGCAGCATTATCCGAACTGCTCTGTGCTTGATATTTATTTATTGCTTGATATATATTTATTTATTTATAATAATAATAATAAATAATAAAACATTTATTTATTTGCTCTCACAAGGTCTTAAATTTTTTGATATTTCTATGAGCTTTTGCCGAAAAAGTAAACGGCCTCGAAAGAGTTGCAGGTGGCAACACCAAGATAGATAGTCTTAGATACAGGTTATGCTTTTAAAATCCTAAAACTAATAAAAGATTCATAGCATGGCGCCATTTAGGATCCAATTTTGATTTATTACTTACTTTAGTGAAGGAAATGTTGCTGTGAAAAAAGCTACACATCAGAATTAATCATACGTGTAATAATTATTGACTGTTTCTTTGCGCGAAATAAGCGTGGTGGATTTTAATCGGTCCCTCTGTCATATGCATATAACGATACATTACTTTTCCTGCTCAAATATTTTTATATGATTTATCTAAAAATTAGAGTAATATACATTTGATTTTCTTGTTTTAATTACGTATGAAATTCAGGTTCATATTCATAATGTATTATATTTTAGGTTGTATTTTTTAATTCGTTTACATAACGCAGTGTAATTATAAAGTCGTCTGGCGCCGTTGATATCAAAAGCATGGCTATTAACCTAGCAATACAAAGAATTCACTACGTTATAGGAAAAATTGCGAATGAAGTCATAAAAACGACGTTGAGCGCCGTTTTTATATAAAATGAGTTTTTCTCGTTTCTCGATTGACTTATAAATTACGTCGAGCGGCCCATCGTTAATTGATCGATTTATAGTTAATTACTAGGGGTAATGTTTTCATGCAATCATTAGGACGATGAAAAGCGACCAAGTAGCGTAGTTAATAATGAAAAAATAATAATAAATAATAATAATAATATATAATATTTAATAGGACCAAGCGTTGCAATCACGGTTGCAATTATTTATAAAGTGAAAGTTTCGGGTTCAGAATGAATTCTAGTATAAATATTAATATATTAAAAAAGACTTTTCACAAGTACATCAACTGCCATTGCTATGTTATGTTATGTTATGTTATAACGTTATGAGAGACATAAACATATTATATCTGGTTTATAAGATGATTTACAAGAGACATTAGATTAGACAACGCGCAGCTTGACCATGTGGACTTAAAAATATAGAACTTTAGGGAATCCATATAAAGTGTTAGGGGCCGTTGAGAAATCATATTTGAAAATTTATCCCCTAAAAGAGTAAATTGATAATAAAAGTTTCTTATGCTCATATAAAAAAATCTCACCCGTTTTACTAGGTAAAGAATAATTTATTCTTGAAAACCCAATATTTTATAATTACGAAATGGCAGGCTTCGGCTAGTATAATATATAATCCATCTACTTTAAAACACAGCAAAAGAATGTCACCTTCAGCACTGGTTATCTACTTTCTTATTACTTTCTTGGCTAAATGAGTATAGGTGCTATGAATAGTTATTCGCAAGAATATTGTTCACATAAATATAATACCTACTGACGACATTATCAGAGAGTTAATTAATTATGGAGCTAAAGCAGTGTTGAGAACGCCTCTCAAAGCTACAACAATAATACCACTTTATGTACTTAACTAACTAACGTGCACTCTATTCATTGAGATTGAGGACCCACTTAAACTGTGGATGCCTCATAATTATAGCGATATCAGTAATACCAAATTAATTTACTCAAGTTATGAATTCTTAAAAAATAAATGTAAGTTTTGTAGCTTACAAATTCATTTGCTAAATAATACTGCCAGGCAAGGTATTGCCTATCAACAACAATAACACCAAAAAGGAAGCGATGCGTGTCAAAATGACAAAAATAATTTAATAATCAAAAATATTCTTTTTATACTTTTTTGAAAAACGTCATCTATAATAACTTATATTCAGGTATTTTCAAACTTAATCCTATGTAAACATGTCCTAAGTGAGTTTATACTAGGTTAATATTTTTAAACAACCATTGTGTAATCTAACTTTCTTATTAGTTCATACCTACTTGACATGTCTTTCATGTTCTGGAGTTATACGGTGTAGAACTTCAGAATGGTGCTTGATTCCACATTAACTTAATAATACTCAGTCTAGACTTGAAGACATTCACTTTATAATCGAATGAGAGCACCGACGTGCGGTATTCCACTTATAGGCGGTACGTATATTGAATGACATATTCTGTACCAGTAGTGCACTACTATTTAATTAAACAAAATGTATTTAAGTAACACAAAAATTGGTTTAAAAAGGTAAACAAGGATAAAGGTTTTATTGCAATTCATACAGCTGATGCATAATGAACGAGAAAATATTTGAAATATCATGTTATTGTAATATAAGCAGCAAAGAAAATTAAATTTATTACAGTTTCTTATTCGCACCTTCACACTATACATAACTAAATAGTGACTAATAAGTGACTAAAATAAAAGTAAAACAAATATCATATTCGTATATAATTCAAGTATAAAGATCCTCAATAGACTCGCAAACTAGCAAACCGATTTCAATAAACTTGCAGACTATTATGTATACTTTCCATACATATAGTAAGCATTAAGCTCGCCATTTGTACTATAATATGTTTATATTGTGGTCAATAAAGTTTACATAAATAAATAAATATAGCCTGCAAGTCTCTATTTATCATAATATTTTTATCACAAATTAAATGTTTTATAGGACCAAACGTTGTAATCACGGTTGCAATTATTTATAAATTCAATGAGTTTCTATAAGATGGCGGTGTAATTAATTGGCACAATACCTCAACGCCTATTACCTAGTTCAGATAACTAACAGATATCGCTTATCTTTGTTTTAGCTAATAGCGTTTGAAGGAAACTGTCATCGATATTTTTTAATATGTAACTAGTCCACAAATAAGTAAACGAGCTACAAGATGGTAGGTGGGCACCCTCACCCATGGACATCAGCAACATCAACGACGTTATTGATACGTGGTCAAGCAAGAAAGAAGGCAGAAGAAAGAAAATAGTACTCAGATCCCTAGACGAAACACGACAAATCATTTGACAGCTGAGTGAAACAAAAGGGCGACAGCTAGTTATGCGGGCTCTCAAGGAAAAAAATATATCAGTAATATTTGATAATAATATTGTCGACATCTGTAGACTCTTACGAGACCCTGATCTGCCGGTATGAAATTCGGTATATTTACAACCTATTAATTTCACCTATTGTAGAACACCTTTTGCGACCCCCTAACACGGGACCCTATATTAGTCATAGTTATAACTCAAGCCATTTGCAAAAATCTTCATTTATAAACCCAAGGGTCAGTGTTTACTATAATTATATATATGCATTCTAGAAACGCAGTGACGGGAAAAAATGTGCATATTTATTCAGGGGACATTGTCAAGCAACATCATTTACATATCTATTGTGTAACCCACTGAGTGACGCGAACCTCAAGAGTAGTGTCACATCTGGAGAGGGTTGCAAAAGCTTAATTAATTAGCTCACGAGCTCGGTATGCGGAATGAATCCTCAAGCCTTACAGCGTGTGATAAAATTTCGCATGTTTGTTTTTAGGCTTGCCCTTAAAAATCATTTTTTTATGTCACTAATTATAGTGTCTCGATACAACAATATATTATTGTCAGTATTACCTTAACTGCACAGGTTGCTCAGAAGGCACTCAATTATAATTACTTGTAAATGCTTATGCGTTTACACACCCACACAAGTCATTTTTTTAGGCAAGCCGGTGACTCATGTGCATATTATAATCACAGATATATGTATACTAGGAATATGCAGTTGCAAACCTGCGTAGGTATGTTATCATTGTCTTTGTCAAGCTCCCATAACTTCATGACGTCTGTTTCTTGTATTGAGCCTTGAATTAAAAAGTACAATCCGCTAAGATGTCCAATAGATTGCAAAGTTACATATATGTGTATATGTACATGTACAACGTCAATATTAACGTAATAAGGTGGTATTTCGCGATAATAGGAAGAATAATTGTTGATAAATTAATTAGTCGTTTTAACTCTAAAAATCCCCTCAAATTGTATTATCAATCCATGCATAATTTACTTCAGAGATCCCATAGATACCAGTTTGTTTCCCTGTAACATTCTTCTTGCGAATTATTAATCAAAATGGCAAAAAAAATATTTAATCTATTGAATTGCTGGTATTGTAATAGAAAACTTCAAACAATATTACACAGGAGATAGAAGAATAATGTTAGCTAGCTCGTGAAGTAATATATTTTAATACGATTCATGTTTACCTTTGAGTATTAAGCTGAGCGAAACAGAAGTTAACCTCACGTAAAAAGGTGCTTAAAAATATTAATTTGGATTTTTATTCTGAGTATGCTATACATATGTGCACCGCATACCATAATTGAATTTAAGAATAGAAGAAACTCTTGATGTCCAATATAATTATTTATCAGTAAATTTAATAAATATGGGATAATTGTAGACGATTAACGATGCCGAAAAGTCTGTAGTATCAATTCGAAACAATAATTTCTGGGAAAAATATCCATGCAACGTTTGTTATATAGTTTTATAAAAACCTATAACATTATGAATCTTTATAACACTTTGGGAACGTTACTTAGATAAGTTAGAATAAGCTTACAGGTCAAAGTCGTACCTTATTAAAGTCAATATGATTTAAAATATTCCACGATTTCTTTGAATACAATTAATGAATTCAATCAAATATCAAAACTGAATATTAACAATAGATTCGCGCATTACTTTTAACGTCAAACGCTATTTTAGGATACAGTCGAGTCACAGAAAATCAATAAAAGTGACCCACTTTGAATAAAGATTCTTTTCTATCTGTGAACCTTTTTGGAAGATCGGAAATTAATTCACACTTTTAATTTCAATTTCATTTATAGTATTATAAATAACATAAAAAAATTGTACTCTTACTCACGACCGTATCAACGGTTTGCTTACATAAATCAACTATTATATTCTTATTAATTTAATAGTTTAAAAAAATACATTTTACTGATAAATTCATAATTATAATCAGATTTAATTATAATTCAATAAATTAAAGCTTACCTTTTATGAATAATCCGAGCACAATTATTTCTTAGCAAATGTCCGTGCACTAAAATATAAATTATAATTGAATCGTAAAGTAACCCCGAGAAATTGTTCAGTAAAAGCTTCCGCCAAGGCGAAAAACCAACCAAGTAACGATTTATGGTATCGAGTCCTCGTAGATAGCGTAGACGCGTAACCGCTACGGGTGCTACGACGCGACTGAAGCGCTACGCAGCTACAGTTTCGACTAACAAAATAAAGCATTCGTGCGATTTCGGACCGTGACGGAAATTGCCGAACGCGCTACAATATACAATGATGTTTATATCTGTACTGCTGGCACTTTTAATATTAATATGGAAAAATAGTTTTTATTACGTTCCACTGAAACATTAGGCACACCCATGTGCACTGTTTTATGAGGTAATAACCGTTCGTTTTGTTATATTTGAACACTTGCTCCAAAGAATTTCTTTACGTTTTTTTCGAAAAAAAAACATGACTTGTTTCTATGTAAACAGCAGACAAATGTGCAGACGAGTAATCTAGTAGTAAGTGGTTATCATAATTAACAGCTATTCGTAACACAAAAGAGGTGATGTTTTATCACCTAAAATGAAACTTTTAAGTAGATTTATTAAAATACTATAGCATTAATTTACGTGTAGATTATGGCTTAGTAATGCTATTTATTTTATATTGTAAGTAGTTCCCAAACATCCCAGCGTTTACATAATAAGTCCTATAAATATGACTATATGTAATAATAATTTATCTAAGCTACATAAATATGTATAGTCCGAGGCTAATTTTAGGATATCTTTGTATCATTATTGTATAACTTCATTCCATTAATATTTATGATGAGACACAATTTGAGAGGTTTTAAATTCTTTCAGACATATATTATTATATATGTATATGTACATATTATGTTAAATCTTGAAAATACCATGATTTAGGAAAGTTTAAAGCAACATGTTTTGTTGAGTTATTCAAAATCGGATATGTACATACATACATCTACGGATATTTCTTATAATATGAGAAGACTATTAGATAATTATTTCTACGACCATATGAGCAATATATATATTTTTTTAATTTGTCCAATCAAATCGTAGGTAAAAAGCGATTTGTGCTATTAATAGGCTAATAACATGTTAATGAATGCGAGTACCGTGTCATAGTGCATATCCGCTGCGGTACTAGAAAATTAATTATGCATTCGCAGTTCAATCGTTGACGACTTGATTATATTATTATGCGCATAATGAACGATTTAAAAGAAAATTCTTTATGTCATTTTTTTTATTCAATAATGAAATTTACTTCTAAATATGTTTAGTGTAAATTGACTTTTATGTATTTAAGTTTTGAAAAGCATCATTATTCTTGAGGAATTAGTTTATTTATGTTAATTTTCTAATATATTTTTTTAAATAAAGCAAACAAAAGAGTAGTTCTATGAACTAGTGATGTTAACCCTTCGAAAATAAAACCAGCGTATTCAGCAGATGTTATCTTCTGCATAAAACACATTTTCCATTGAATCGAATAGTGAATCTAATCGTTTCTCCAATTCAATTAATCACACACAAAAAACCATAAAAATTTGTCTGTTTAAGGAGGGGTTTAGTCACCACTTCTCTCGCCTTAAACATTCCACGTTCACAAGCTTCATAACATTCAGAATCCTAAAAACTAGTCTTACAATGCAATACAATCTCATAAATTTTCTGAATAGGAGGTCCAACAAAAGGAACAAAGTTTAATGTGCAATTATCGGATTTCAACTTGAATGTATCAACAATAAAAAACAGAACTAAATAGAACGTAATATGTTTCGGGTCTCGGCGGATTTAACCAACTGTTTTTATACGATTCGATTTTATGACGACCTCTCGGACATGAATTAGGAAAAAAAATGAAATGGATGTGCTTTAGTACTTTAGTAGTAGTAATAGTTTTTTTTATTTAATATTTTTACCACAGTTATATGAAGGAGTAGCATAGAAAACAGAGTTTTGGCTTTATCTAAAAACAGTCAAAGCCAGTTGACATTAGAAAATATCCAAAAGGCAGAAAGATTTTTAGTAAAATTATTAGATAGCGGTTACATTCGTAATATAACGCAACGTTCGTCACCTCAACTTCAAAAATCAACTTTGGATGGCTTCAGTCCATTAATGGCCTACTACAAGGCACGCATTGTCAATGAGGAAAAGAATTTGACACATATTAAAGCATTAATCATACTTACGCATTCAAGAAGTGTACCCATATAATAAAGCACTTAATCAAACTTTTCAATTCACAATCAAACTTCTTGCGTCATTTTACGCTTAAAACCCTAAGGTCCTTTTCAGCCTTATAGTTGGTCCATTTAATATGGCAAACTAATTATTTGACAAATGCCAAAGACACCATACAACCAATTCATTAAACAAAAGAAACAATGGAACCTTTCTATCTATGTTTGTTTGCCCATATATGTATATAGACTTTGAAATTGTAGAATGGATGGATAGGTTTTAGAAACTTTGTTCCGAATTATCTGAAAAAGGTTTTGGTATTAAAATTATATCAATGGGACACATGGTTGATGAGTTACAGTTGAAATATTTGTATTTTTGCTGTTCCATCGGGTTAGATCTACACCTATATAAATGCAACAGCACTTCAATAAGCAGAACCAAAACGAATGTTTGTTCATACATATATGCTGACTTTTCTTAACGTTTGATTTTTAAGTAATACAGTTTAAGGCTTCGCAAGTTTTTACAGAAATCAATATTGCAATAACATATGCAGCATTTACGAACTTTGAAGGGATTTTTTGAGTTTTAAATCTAAATATAGCTTAAAAAATTCTTTATTAATGTTATCTATTGGATCAATCCAACATTGATCATCTAGCAAAGCTTCTGAGTAATAATTGTCCGAAAACAACACATTTTTTTAACACCTATGTTACTTACTAGCAATAGCGCATTAGTTACTGTAGTAACGTGACGTAATACATAGGAGGCTTGTAATTAGAAGAGAATCGTCCGGCATTTGGCCGCTAATGTCAGAAAAAGAAGGATATTTTCGCACATCCTACCTGCCAGTTATGTTGGCTGGTCGACATAAAATAACTGGGATTTCGATAATCTGTTTTTGCTCCTCGTAGCCTTTCGAATAGATCGAGTGTAATATAAATCATTTTCAAATGTTTCGCGGTTTTATGTGGCTTTCCGCGACGGTACAGTTTATCTCGCTTCGATTTGGGATTTAGCCATAAGGCCGCATTCACTATGATTTATCGAAGCTTAGTGTAGTTTTATGGGATCTAGAAGGTCTTTCAAAATTATATCGGGACAGTAGAGTTTTAAGGTTCCTTAGAAATATCGTAGTTCATTCTTATCCCTCCCTTTATTGAGTCCCTCGTAAAAGTTACGAGGGATCCGATATACCCTATGTGTCAAAATTAAATGAAAAATATTTTAAACTGTTGTATTTAATTGTACACTAACTTTAATTATCTGCTACAAACTTTTAAGTATAAATATTTATCATTATTTATTGTACATTTTACATATTTTAGGTATCGTCTTAAGTAATTTGTTTATTTATGTATAGACTAGTTATTAGAAACAAATTCATGTACATATATATTTTATTACATTAGGATAACAAAAGCAGTCAAAACATTAGTTATAACCTTTAACCATAGAGTTCATAGTAAGTTGTATCTCTATTCCCGCCGGAATGAATCCATTTAGCGGGATAAAAATTATCCTTGAGACATTTCCGAGATAAGATTAAGTTGATAATATGCTACAAACGTGTTGAATATCAGTTCAATTGACTCATTTCTTTTTGTGTGATGCCTGTGTCTGTGTAGGACGGCTGAACAGAGAATATTTTAAAGAAAATTATACTGAAATCTGAATCTATAATAGAGCCAATGTCCAAATATTGCATAGTTCAACGTTCAATACGAGTAGTACAGTTTTATCGCCATTACAGTTTTATTGTTAGTATGCCTTCAAGCCAGTTACGTACATCACGGATGCAGCAAGACCGATCAGGGAGAGACTGAGATTTGAGAGTACTAAGATTTAAGATAAGAAATAAAGAAATTTTATAATGTTATTTAATTCTTTCTGTCTTTTTTTACTTCTGACTTTTTAATGTGGTAAACGATATAATATTTACAGCTATATGCACAAGCTTGGGCTTTTTTGTTAATAATTTCGTAGATATTTCACCATGATAATATAAAAAATATCAGAATACTTACTATGTTGGAAAGAAAAGTATAATGACAGGATAAAAGGTACGTTGGAACTAAATAAATAAAAACCTGAATGTAATAAAAATTCAAAGAAATAATAGAATGAATAAGAATAACTGCTATTTTATTGCTCTTTTCCTTTAACACCACTTAAGATTATAATCTACTATGTGTTTCAATATCCAACTGTATTTATTTTGCTTAATGTTTCCCGTTGTAAAGGAACTCCAAACGAAATTCAAATTGTTGATACTATCATTTTGCTCATTACTGTTGCTTAGTGGAATCCTTATTTTGTGATTTAGTTACCTTAAAATGTAGTTTATGGAGTACCTAAATATTGCGTAACTGCCGTTAAAAACATTTCTACATGAAATCAAATAAAAAAGTAATTAATTATGAAATGTTGTACGTCATTGTACAAAACAAGTTTACGAGTATACTAAAATTATATACATCTAAAACTATGTCAAGCACCTAATATGTTTCAGCAACACTTAAGAATTATTAATTAAATCCGCTGATTTTGTGTCTTTTTGTATATAATTACTTAACTATAAGTCATAACATGCGAAATTGTGCTTAAACACTACATTAGAAATTATTAGTTTTGTCTCATGTACTCATGTTCTTCTATTTTTCTCTATTATATTGAGAGATTTTTGTTAAATATATTGACGTTTCTTTTTGACGTTGATCTCAAAGCGGAAGGCTATATATTCAACTAAAGTAGGCTGTTCCAAACAGAGAATTCTTTATTCATCTGGCGTAGTTTCAATAGTGTTTCGAATGCTTCAAAAACATTTTTGTGGAGAAAACGTAGGCGGCATTAAATATTCACGGCAATATGCCATGCAGGCGTTCACAGATAAGTTATGCAAATACACACAGGTTTGTATGTTCTATGAGTCAGCGTGCTATGGATAGAGTAGAATTCAAATCGACAGGAAAACACGTTTAGGTCAAGTTGTTGTTTTTGTGTAAATAAAGAATATTACGTCAAAACTTGAATGTCGCGTTTCAAAAATATTTAAATGTGTATTTATAAGGTGGTGAAATTCACATTTCTTTTTTTCTTCGTTTTAACTGAGTAACTGACTAGCAGACTAGTTTTGGGAGATGTGACGTTTACAATGAACTGTAATAATTCTCGTGGTTCAATAATTGAATCTAATAAATCTGGGTACTGCACGATTAACTTATAAATAATTCCTTTTTTAGTTTAGCTCCCAAATAAAATTTAACCTGACTTTTTTTTTTCTTTTAATTATTTATGTCAGTATTCGGAATTAACAGTGTAATTTTTATTTAATTTAAATTAAAATTATATAATATATTAAAAAATTATATATTATATTTATTTTTATTTCATTCTTTATATTAAAAAAAATACACCCGGTCAAATAATTATATATTATTCATACCGCTACTGTATATTTAAATGATTGTATGTCTAGCTTGCCTTGATTTCTAGCTTTGCAATTAAAATTACGTTTGACTTCACTTACCATACTTATTATACCTATGTATATTTTATACATTTCGTACATACTTACAGTTATTTAATCGAGCTAGTTAATACAAAACCTGAGCTTAGGGAGATGAAACGTGACGTCAATGCATTGTTCAATGTCCAACGAGGTGCAAGGTACGTTAACCTTTAGATACTCTTATACAATACATTTTGCTGCAAAGTAATTTTATATTTTAAGTTGTAACAAGTTCTGATTAATTACTTTTAAAGTCGTTAATACAACCCTACAGTGCACAGGTCCCGCCTCTTAATTGAAGAAGTAATCTAGAATGAATTGTTGGAAAGTGCTTAAGCCAACTAACGTTCTTGACATAACCTGACAATCGATATGTTAGGATACTAACTAGTATTTAATGGTTAAGTAAATTGTCACACCTTTAGCACCTTACAACTACAGGCTGCCCTCGCATTTGTTTGAATCGGTCGATCACATGTGATCGATACAAGCTTGTCATGCGCGCTTCAACAAAACCTGTAATCGCTTTTGTTAGCTGATTAGTTGGTGTTCCCGACTTCAACCATGGAAACATTGAACTTCGAAAAGTTTATTATTTTCTTTGTTCAGTATATATAGGTAAATCGGTCACAATGTATTTATTTTTATAAAAGATTACACCTTGAAGGTTACAGTGTATCGAGTTAGAAAGTTAACAAATGTCACATGCAACATTCTTGGCATTGATACGACAACCACTACATCTAACTCCCAAATCTCGAATGACTCTCATACTTTGGCCATACAGTATGCAGAGGTCACGAGAAGTTAGAGAAATTGATTGTTGTTGGGAACATAGTAACCAAAAAGATGGGCCGATCAAGTTAAAGACACTTCGTCCTCTAATTTCTACACGTGATACGCTGGACAGAAACCAGGCGAGGCAGATCACAAGCTCCAAACACCACCCTGATGCTGACCACGATCCTCAGATACGAGGGAACTACCTTACTGTGAGACCCCTTGAATGGATCAATGAATATACATGAATATACATATTCATTGCCATACCATTTTTAGTAAGAACTTTCAGTCTTACAACTTTTAAAGAATCTTTTTATTACAACCTTGACACATCTAAAATAATTAGTTTCTTTAATACAAAGTCACATAATCATAATATTTATTTTATTATGAAATATTTATACAAGATGCTCAACATATCACAATATCAAGATATTCGCAAATTGCTTTTAATACTATCTTGTGTGCCGTTAAACACATACGGTAAATTGGAAAATTCTTAAAAGCTTTTTTGGCTGAAAAAATATTGGATTCTCTCAGGTTATTCAAGTATCACCGAAAGGCACTCTCTCGACGCTGTTGCGTTAACAATACCCTTTTAGCCTAGTGTTTGTGTAGTCATATTGTTGCCAAATGTCAACAGAGACACTTTGAGCTAACAAACAAATGTTAGGCCACTAAGTGATTGGGTCAAGAAAAAACGGAAAAAAGAAAAATGACTACGAATAAAGGAAAAAATCCATTGTATACTCCTTTTTGTTGACTCAGTACATTTGTAAAGACTTCATTCGAGAAATCGTTGAATATCCATACGTCGTGTTTCGTTACTTGCGTAGTATTTCTTCGCTTTATAAAGGTACTCACTTGTTATTTGAATAAAAGAAGACAGACAGTAAGGTAGTGAGTTGGCATTATACATATACATATAACTATCTAATCACTACAAACCGCGATCCAATAACAAATATTTACTTAACACAATCATGTATCTGTGACTATAACACTTTCTCCTCGCTTTGAAATAAATTCAGTACCAACCGAGCTACTAGACCCGTTTAAGAAATATCACTTTGTACAGCTGAATCATTTGTATTTATATAAACTCACCTGACATTTTCTAAATAATACATTCCATGCATGTTAAAGTACCTCTCCTAAATAAGCGCGATATGAATAAATGGTCCATATCATTACGCCGTGAATTGTTCATAAATCTTGCAACATGGTGGCTTTGTTTAGCTGTCCGGGGAGGAATACCCTTTCGTAGCTTAGCCGCTTTCAAATCCCGGATTTTCCATGCAAATAGAAATGGAATGTTCACGTTTTCATCCGTACGAATGCGTATTCTTTTCGCAGGAACCGGACTCTTTGCGTAAATATGCATAGAAAAGTGCTGTTTTAGGAGACACTTGGTTGTTACAAAAACTTAATTATTAAACTGGAGATAAATTTTAGTGTACTCGTTTAAGTGCATAGTTATTCGTACTCATTATCTTATTTTAATATAATTACCAATTCACCGAACCATTTAAGTAAATTTTAAGACTACGGTAGCGAGAATACCTTTTAAACTAAAAAAAATAAGTTAAGAGTCTTAAGGCATTTTTTATATACTTCTGTACAAAATATGAATGCATCTTCATTTACATTTTACATGCCGTAAAAAATGTGATGTACTTTTACGGACGTCAAATTTAGCTTAAGTGTTATTAGAGAAACTCTTTCCTATGGTCGCCATGCTACAAATCTAAAAAGCCATTTTGTGAACAGTTGAGCAAAATCGGTTTATTATTGATGTAAGTACATCAGTTAAAATAACAAAAATATTAATTTTATTTAATCTCAACACTTAAGAAATTTAAGGAATAGCATCTTCGTTAGTGATCTTTTACTAAAATGTAACAAAATCGAACCATCTTTAAACAGTAGTTACTGGTGATAAAAAGTTTGACCTACGAGAAAAACATACGCAAAAACGGGTGGATACGCTCAGTAATAACTTAAGTTCCATGCCATAAGGTGATATTGGTGGATGATGGAATTGAAAGGGCGTCCTTCAATATAAGCTTTTTCTGCAGGGAAAAACCATCGATTTTGATTTCTATTACCTACAACGAATGATGAGACTTGGACAAAAAATTGGCAAAACGCGGCCGGAATTCATCAACAGACCGGTGGATTTTTATCGCAATAAAGACCGCATTAATTTGTAAGTATTAAACAAAAAATGTATAAAGCTTGACTAAGCACTATTAATGGTTTCACCTAAATATTACCTTACCCTGTACCTTCAGGTCGCTACCATTTCGGTCTTTTCAGAAATCTTTGACTAGAAAAATATCTTTATAAAGGTCTTTCAAAACTATTTATCGCAATTAATAGGCAATTAAAAACACTAACCGCCAGTTTCTGAAAGGCTTGTCAAAATTTCGTTCATATAACACGCATATTAACGTGAAAGTTCTATGAAGTCAATTCTAGTTTTTGAAACGTTGATTAGCGAATAATTTCTGAATAATCATGCTCTCTGCAACCCAATTGACGTTTGACAATAAATTTGACTGTTCAGACAAACTGTTCAGACGGATGTTGAAAGGATTTTATTTTTTTTAATTGGTATAGAATGTCTTAGTTTTTTTTTATGTAACTAGCCGATAAATGAGCAGACGGTGGTACGACCCATATCATGGAAAGTGGTCACCGATGCCCATGGTCACCCATCCACAATACCAAAAGCATTATTGATGCGTGTCCAGCCAATAATGAAGAGATAATAAAGGAAGAGAAGAGAAGATACGTTACGGATAAAAACGTAAAGCCTTAGGTGTGTCACCATGCTGGACCACCGTTCAAAGTGTTCTGGGTTCGATTCCCAACAGGGCATAAATTTGAATGATAAGTTTAAATTTCTGTTCTCGGTCTGGTTGTGAAAAACATTATTTTACGTTCCATATGGCGTAATTAATGGTCACTATGCCAGACCACCATTCGAACGGTCCTGGGTTTGATTCCCAAAATAGCATAAATGATAAGTTTAAATTTCATAACCCGGTGGTGTTTATTGTCTGGTTGTGTGTCCTTGTTTTTGTGTCTTATCCATGGTACCCACGAACCATGGAATCCTAGTGTGGGGTTATTATAGCGTAGCGGTATTTTACATTTATATTGTGTTCTTTAGTATTCTTAGTACATAGAAAAGTGTATATATTCACCAATGTATAAGAGGAGAAAGAAGTGTTTAAAATTGATAATTCATGTTTTCCTTAATGATTCAATCATTATTATGTTCGAGTTTTGGAGTTGGGAAAACATTCGTTATGTTAAAAATCGTAGTGACTAATTAAATATTGATATTCGTCTTCGTATAAAAGATAAAGAAAAATCATTATACTAATATAAAGCTGAATAGTTTGTTTGAAACCACTAATCTCAAGAACTACTGGTTCGAATTGAAAAATAATAAATAACTAGCTAATAAGTAATAACTTAATATTATTAACTTAGTTGACATTGTAAATTAATTATAACACACCCAAAATATTAGATAATTGGGTATTTGACAGTATTAAAAATAAAGTGTTTGTTATAGACAGTTCTGTACATTATGACGTATAAAAACGTTTGGCAGTTAAATAACTTGCAAATAACTATTAGTTTATCCAAAAATACAAAATTAAAAATACACTTTCTTACACGTCGGTCACGTGACACAAAATGGTCCGGATTGCGTCGGGTCTACGATGACGTCACACGCAAGGAACTTTCATTAGCAGACTATTACTTTATTTCCTATCTTACTTGCGTGTGACGTCACCGACAGCATAAGCTGCCATATTGCTCATATTTACGTTTCGGCGGGTTATTCAATTAATGAATTTGTAATTTGAATTTTTAAGGCAAATACATACCAGAATTAAAAATAATAACTTTTTGCAGGTTCTTTGGCTCCTACACAATAATGTAAAATGGGTTTTAAAAACTTGTCAAATACCTAATTATAGTTTAAAATGTTCTCCAAATCTGCACGAAAGGAATGGCAGATTACACTGTTTAAGGTATATTTTACTTGTACTGTGTGCAAATGATTAAATGATTGAAGTTCGCCGGATCTACTAGTATTTTTATATACGTTAACTAGCGGATCTTAACAGTGAAGAAGACGGCGGGCATCCGTTGGATTCAGAGGGCTCAGGACTGGTGAGAGCGCCTATTAGGAGAGGCTTATCTCCAAATACTGGATGGATGGATAGACCAGCAGATTCGTTATACGATATTCTGCAACATTATGCTATGTTCTAATCAGTCTATTGAATGTACTCAATATGATTCCTGTATAACAAAGTTAAATAATTATACGAACAAAAAAAATCAGTACGATCGAATTTTGAATCCAAACCATTGTTGAATCCATTTGTACATACAAATCTCATCAAAATCGGTCCAGCCGTTGAGGAGGTAAGTATCCGTTATCATTGGCTGACTTTCAGACTGTAAATATTTCACCATTTCGTATTTCCACATATGATATAACGCAGACATAATAGTTACTTGAATTGCGTGAATTAGGTATTTCCTACGATTATCAAAACAATACTTGAACTTTGACTTGTAAATCGAATATCGCCGCTGTCAAATGTAATACGCAATTTAGAGACGGGATAAATTTACGGAATAAATTAATAAGTTACCTAATACAGCAAGTGTAGACAAAGTGACTCTTGCTACGACCGATTATCATTAAACTTTGTACACATATTACGAGTATTAAACTTCTTTAATTCATCATTTTCGCAGTAAAAAGGGCATTGGAGATTTATTATTAACTAGATGAACCAGCAAACTTTGTTTTGCCATATAAATTATTATTTAAGAACTATTTTTATGACCATAAAAATTGTTATAGTCGGTTAACCTTAAATGCTAGACATATGCTATCGCGGACTTTTATTTAGATCTTTTAGAGGGGAACAATATTGTAGTATATGATTTTTTAGTAACTTTTACCGTTTACTCAGCGCACGCATGGAAAGCTCAAAATTTTGCCGTGCCGTGATGTTCCATAGCCTATATAGCCTTCCTCCATAAATGGACTATGTAACACTAAAAGAATTTTTCAAATCGGTCCAGTAGTTTCTGACATTAGCCCGTTCAAACAAACAAACAAACTCTTCAGCTTTATATATTAGTATAAGATATCGACATTATGTTATTCTTCTTTCTGTGCTCCATTGCCATACTGATTTAATTAGCTTTGAGTTTAGTCAATTCCCCTCAATGATCCTTATGTACTGATATAATTAGTTATATGAGTTTGCATTGGAACTCCTCTTGTCCTCTCCTCCTCCTTTGACGTGAAAGCTTAACAAACAAACTTACATTCACATTTATAATAATGAGGATTACAGGTAAATAGATAATTGTGGTCGTATCGTTGTAGGCGATGTACAGCTCGGTGATCCCGGGCCACCAGCTGGCGGGGCACGTGGCCGGACAGATCCAGTTCCCGGGCTGGCTCGGGAAGAACTCGCGCGCCAACAAGATGCACCGCCTCTGTCAGGAGATACACGCGCACACGAGACTCAGGTGAACGATACTTGATAATGTTTCACCACCTCCTCCGTGCCTCTTAGGGTACATAACAATTAGGAATGTTGAGTCATTTTGATTATATTGTTCCGTTGTTCTCTATTGAAGATTTAAAAACAAAAACTTGATTTTTTTCGATACATTTATTACTTTCCAAGCTATGTGTTATTGCATTGTCACGTCAGACAGTGAACACATGTGCGCCGCCCGATGGACAAGAAATGTGCGAAAATTTCAAATTTGTGTAAAAAGAAAACTATTTGATCTTATTTAATGCATTGAATTGAGCAGTTACTGTTTTATAAACAAATTCACATTCTTGTCATAGAGAGATGTTATTAGTAAGGGCGTTAAAATTAGATTCATTAGACATCAGATTCTTAAACATGTACGTTCAAGAAACAAATTTCTGCAATATGAAGAATGTCCAAAAAGTTATTGTGTACCATAATGGTAAGTATGTTATGGTGGTCTGGTTTTGATATCTCTGAATGCAACAGTGTTATCCTAAAATATAATATTACTAGCGACCCGTCCCGGCTTCGCACGGGTGCAATGCTGATACTAAATACACCACAGAAAAACTGTGAACATATTATACATATAAACCTTCCTCTTCAATCACTCGTATCTATTAAAAAAACCGCATCAAAATCCGTTGCGTAGTTTTAAAGATTTA
>DWJN01001164.1:0-19108 GCA_018248895.1 Carystus phorcus
GGCACCAAGACACGGAAACGAGGTCGACGATTATGGTTGTTTACTATTCGTACCGATACCTAAGAATTACAAAAAGCGCACGAAGGAGGTTAAAAATGGCCACCAAAAGCAGGTGCTATTTATTTATTGATTTATGTTGGTTATATGTATTAATAATTATTATGGAATTATTTGTTATTTTATAGTTATAAACTCACTTATTGATATAATAATAAATTAGATTGAATAATTGTAATTTAATTAATAATAATATGTAATCGTACATTTAAGAAAATCGACTTATGTTAGCTGTTAGGCATATGTTTTCATTTTGTTTTTGTTCATTAAGCAGATTTACTTTATATTTAACCTTAAAACTATTTATGGATTTCAGGGCACACAATGGAGGTGGAAGATTGTTCCAGCACTTCGTAGCGCTGTACTTAAAGCTACCCCTGAACGCTGCTGAGCTGGTCCGGGGGTACCGCAACTTGCGGAGAGCTTCTTTTACTCCGTACATCCTGCGAACACTATTGTCGCTCGCCCAGGTTAACTTATTATAAAGGTATATAGGTTGTATGTTTTTTATAACTCCAAATAAAAGCGTAGCAAAGTGTAGACGTCTACGGGCCTCCATTTTGAGAATTCCGGCGTTGTTTAAAAAAATATGATAAAATAAAAAAATTCGCACGACAATAATAATTGCGGAAATGATCAACGACGTGGTAATTCCACAGAAAGATCATAATTCAAGTTAATCATAAATTACTAAACGGTGACAAACGACGCATAGTAATGAGACAAAACCAATCAGTATTTAATATTTTTTTTGTTATTAAATACGATTTCTAAGAATCCCTACGTATTACATGGTAGAATAAGACTATACTTAATTCCTAATTCGTTCCATCTTCAAATTTCAATTCGAATCTTATTCCTATACATATTTGTAAGACTTGATGATTTTCTTAAATATAACAAAATTAAATAAGAGCGAAAGAGAAAGAGAGGTGGTCAAATCGTAAGTACTATAACTGATACGTACATGGTAGTTGCGTGCGATTCAAGATGCAACGCTATGAGCAGGTCGTAGAAGCCTTGCCGCAGCGGGCCCGACATGTACTGCGATTGGATTGCGTATAATAGCTGTTTCTGGTCTACATGCTGGCACAGGGCGTGTGCGGCTCTGGAATAGAAAAACATTGAAAACCACGGTTTGATACTAACCTTATGACATGATAAATAGAACGTTATAAATTAGGATTAGAAATTAATGTCAATTATAAGAAGGATTTCGTTTTTTTATTGCCATACGCAATGAAAATATCAGCTGGATTGTATGAAGTGAAACGAAAACTACTCAATATACACCGGAATATTTATAAAATCAGAACATATTCTGGAAAAACAGGACTGTTAGCAAATCTCGATTACGTGTTTGAGTACATTGCCAAACATCGCTGCTCATGATGCACTTTACTGAACGAAGTATGATTCTATGATAGTGTGTATCTTGGTGGAGGTAATTCGGCTTTACATCACTCAGTTCCTTATACGCTTCGAATAAAAAAAAATACAGATAAATAAACTGAAGGTAAATTTAATGTGTCCAACAATGTCTGTGAGCGATTGTGTAGTGTATAATAGCAACAGAATTAACCCTTATTTGGTTCCAATAAATTTGAACTGAAGGTCTTACTGAGATTAATAGGCTATGGCATTATTGTATTGATGGTTATTAAATGTGATGAATTTGGATATACATTACCTGTAGTTGCTCTGATAACACAGGGCAGCGTAAAGAGTGAGCGTGTGCGAATGGAAGCTCAACAATTTGTCCATTTCTATTAGCTCCAAGATGTCGATACAACGATCCTCCTCTGAAAGTATATTCAACTTCTAATATTTTTATTTTTTATACAACATAGCATCAACTAATAATATCAAATTTGTACATTATACACATTTTTACTGAAAATAATACCCGATTATTTAATATGAAACAGTACATACCTGGTATGTGTAAAGCAAGCATGGATACCGCATCCTCACACAGCATGGACCAACCGCGTATATCCGACAACTTCAGTGCGTGTACTTGTAACGATTGATTAGGTACCTGTATGAAATTAAAGATATCTTCATATAATTAATTCTTCTGTTTGTGTGTATGTCACTGAACTTTAGATAGATTCAAGAATGGTTATTTATGTTGCAGGATAATATTTTCCGATTCCGATAGTCTATGTATCTTTATAGTTGCGAACAGTAAAATATTTTAAATAATCGTACCCTAGCCCACTGGTGAGGTTTCAGGCATTGTATCTTCAGTCGTGGTGGGAACTGTGGTGTGACATGTTTGTCGCTGGTGGGTAGTACGGCAGCGCTGAGAGGCAGGCTTGTGGACGACCTGCCAAGTTCAATCTGAAGGATCTCCTTTGACGTAGCTTCTACGAAAATAGCTGGGAATAGTTTTGTTTCTGGCTCCATCTAGAATAGGCATAAACATAGCTATGACTCGTAGTCACAAAAGTCAGGACAATAATATTATGTATATACACTGTACTGGTACTACTATCGCTCATCTTTTATTTATATACTATTTATATATATATATATATATGTATTTGTTGTCCGGATAAAGACGATGACATGTGAAGTGCTAAACATCTATTAAGCCTAATAAAAGAAAGTAGGTTCTTATGTACTGCCCTGTGAAACTCCTTACATATTAGGAAAATTAAGAAGTATCTAAGCAAAATATCAAAACAGAAATTAAGTAAATAGTTCTAAGAGTTTCATATAATTATATTGTGTAATATGAGTCATATAAAAGATTATGATCAAATTTTAGTACCTATTGCTCGTATATAAGTATGAGACTACAATCAAACGCTTACCTTGAATTTAATGCTCGTTTCTTTGCCCTCGCAAGTGAATGACACGGTACCGGTGGAGGTATCGACGGAGCACCCTACAAACATGCCCTGTGAAGCCCCTTTGGCGGTTGCCTCGGCCATCACCTCATTGTAGAGCTCATCGGCTCGCACCATATAGCAGGATTGACGGTCGACGCTATCGGAGGAAATAAAAGTTTGTGTTTTTGTATACGTGGAAAATTATAAATATTCAATGTTCCTTAAATCTTTACTTTAAAATAAAAGAACATAAGCCTTTAACTTTTTTTGATCACACGTTCTAAAAATGCAGAGCACAACACTTTCACGAATTAATTGAATTTAACTAACATTAAATAACGTTAGACCAACGTCTAATGATTTGAAACATTCTATAAACAGTATACAGGTTTGTATGTGCAAATCACATCAAAATCGTTGTTTAAAATTATTATTACAACGTAGGAAGCTGAATCATCAGATTATCATTAGTTATTTTAAGTTACGAATGCTAAATTTTATTACCTTTCAACTACTCTGTCATAATCGTCGGTGATGATGACTGAAGACTTGGTAACTTTATTCTGATTGAAATCTTTCGAATGCAGATGATACTGCGTAGTCACCCATCCGATATAGACGTGTGTTGGGTCTTGTCCGGGGAAAATTCTGGAAGCATTACCGTTACGTATAAGATATCACGATTGCAAATATTCATTAATGGATAGGGAGTTTATTAATAATGCCTGCTAAAGCTTCACCTAATCTTGAATCCAAATTAAGCTGGTCTGTTCGGCATTGCTTTGTATCACAAAAACAATATATTCAAAAAAACATTGACAGGTACTTGATTTCACCTTTTAAGTATAAATTTTGTTAGCAAACTCTTTTAACTTTTTGACCTTCTCTTAACAAGGTTTCATTCTTTTACAATAATACCACATCCACCTCACGTGTAAGTTTATTTCTGAAGACTACATTTTTATCCTCTTTTACATCTACACAACAAAAAGTAGTAAGCACCCGAACTTATTTGTAAAAGACGGTCAAAAAGACGGTCCGATGTCATTTTTAGTTTTAACATACCTGACACCGTAGAAGTATTCGTTGATGAGCTTGAGACAATCCGCGTCGAAGATTTCATTGCCGACCGTTTCTGTGGTAGCGGCTGCTAGAGTCGTGGTGGTCATCTGTTTCCTCTCCTGCTGGGGCGTCGGTACTTGCAAGTTTGTCTGTACGAAGGAGATCTATTATTACCAATAATCTACAAAAATATGATGATTTTGTACCAGAAACTAGTTTTATTAAGAAGATGTTTTTAAATTATAACCATTTCAGAAGGTGTATAATGCAATAGAGCAAACAAACAATGTTACGTTTGTAGTTATTATTTTAAATGTACGTTATAATTGAACTTAAAAGAAATATGTAAAGTCCAAAATTATCTGTAAAAATATTTAAATAAAATATTTTCTATTTATGATCGAAGAATCAGGACTATCGAAAGATTTTATTTGAAGCAGAATACATTTATGTACACGAGAAAAGGTAGAAAGAAAATAATTTGTATGAGACATCAGGTGAATTAGGTGAAGTTAGAATGTTTTTGTAAGTTAAAGTTGAAGATATATGTTTTTCATTCTCACTTTCAATACTTACATTTAGCCCGGTCTGGCTTCCATATAAATTGGTCCCACTAGGTCTACTATGCATGTTATATCTCTGATTCGCCTTGACAATAAAAAACAAAGGATAAAAACAAAATTATCAAAAACAATACAGGGTAAAAACAGTGCTAGGAATGTAAAACACGCATTTGCGAATTTTGTTTATTAAAAATTAAAACATGAAATTGTGTTTTAAGAAATATTCGCCTTTACGTATTTAACAAAAGGTGACTTATTGGAAAACAAAGTATTGAAAAACTCAAAATTACTCAAACTGAAGTGCTGTGACTTGTAATGTATAGATGTTATCTGAGTAGAGGTCAACAAAATTTAAACTATTTTTAATACAAATTTTGTTACGTAAATTGCAAAATGTTTGTCGTTATTAGAATTAATGAGTTAATGCTTATTGTGTGTGCCTGGCAAGGGGATAGTGTCTTCTTCTATTAGTTTTGTAAATTATAAAAAATCATCCAACAAATTCAAATCAAACTGGATGCTACGAACTACTAAAACCAGGCACTGAAAATTAAACCTTATTAACAGGAGGTAAAGATTCTGTGTTTATTATTACCTGCGATATCCTTATTTGTGGATTAGGTCGTCTTGGCCCACGTTCGGGGGAGACTTCAGTATCACTGAGTGGATCTGGTGTTTTTGATTTGCGTGATTTGGTTCTCTCGCCACTTTCGCCTCGCTTACTTCTAAAGAACCTACATTTGCGAGAAATGCTTAATAATCAGTCTCTTATACATGAAATATGTGTACAGGATGACATGGTATTTTTGGTTATAAATAACATTGGACAATATTATTGGGTCTGTTTATTTTAACCAATTTAAAAAAATAGGAGTGTCTCATTTCGTATTTTGTGTTTGTTACCTGATAACTTTTGATGACTCTACTTATATTCTAGTTTTCTCATATAAATGTGCTTATCATGTGATCCCACTTAAATTTGAGCGTGATCTCACAAGTCGTCTTTGAGCTATATATAATAATGTACATTTAATTGACTTTGACAACGTTGATTATGTTCTTTATGCTCCTTGATGATTTTAGAAAGAGGGTAAACATGACAATGGAATTGACATACAACTTCAGTTTTACTCGTGAAATTTTAATCACATTAGGTGGCGATATTTGATTTTCTACTTAATAGTGAAAGATCATAAAGATTTTCAAATCCTTTCCCCTCCTATAATTACTGTCGTGTAACGATATCGATAACATCACAGAACCACAAACAAAATATGCTTTGTTACATTAATTCCAACTTACTTGAATGGAGATCTTCCTCTCTTCTCTTTTTTATCATCCAGACCCTGAACGCCTAACTCATATTTAGACATTTCAGCTTCACTTGTAGAACGGTGCATACCGTTGACTTGACCTGAATAAAAGAACTATACGTTAACATTGTAAAGTATACATAGTGATACATTAGCAATAGGAATACCTTGGTTAACTACAAATGCTTGTATTTGTGAAGAATGTTTTGTTAATTAATTTGGGCAGTGATATTATTTTCATCACAAAAATTGTCGTAACGCCTTGGAGATTCTGGCAAATAAAGAATGAACTCTTCAAATGCCGTTTTTACAAATGACCGAATATAATGTGATGGCTGCGAAGCAAACGTAACTGCTATAGAGAGGAAGCGAGAGTTTTGTATTAAAGAACATATTGTTTACTACATAAACACAACGTATATCACTATGTACCAGTTTACTGTACTAGTTTTATGAGGCTCATTTTTGTTCAATTTTCTTGTCTGCTAAAACACAATTTAAACAGAAAACAGTATTATTTTAACTATATTGAAGTGCAATAAAATAAATGTATGCAAATGCAATAAAATAAAATGGTAATTTATGAATGAGTGAACGGGTGCCCTTGATTAAGATTGATGGTTACTTGATGTTGACTTTGTAAAATTTATGTACACTTTAAATTTGATAAATATATTCTTACATTAAGTATATACATATAAAACTCCGTTTTCCCTCAATAGTCGCAGTGATGCAGTACATAATATATAAACAGCAGCGAAAAAGTTAATTCGAATAATTTATAAAACAAAAAGGTTAAGCCAATCAAAACATAAAATGCCCATTCATAAACCTGCTTGCAAATTGTAATCCTGTATAGTAACTCCGCGTGTAATCGATCCTTTTCTTGGAGGTCTCGGGGGTTGTTTCTTCGCTTTGGTACTGATTGGAACGTCTTCTTGATTCTCATCGTAGTGAAGACCTTGGGTTGAAATTGGGAGAACAAAGAGGTCAAAAAGGGTCAAGTAAGCGTATTATGGGGTCGAACTGTGAGTCGGATTTTGATGGAAGGGCATAAAGTGCACGAATTTTTTAATAATAACAAAGGTTGGCCTGAGATATGTGGGAAATGTCGTTGATTTTTCACAGTTAACTTAATTGTAACGAAGTCAAGAATTTTAAATAAACAATAATAATAAGTAATCCCACTGCTGCCCCCAAAAATTTATCGTAAAATACTTGCCTTTTTCATCTTACAATGAAAACTAAGTGTATTGCGACTAATATAAATCTCCTAATTGTATTAAAAACACTTACAAATTTTGAAGAAATGGTTAATGTGTATGCTTAGTGAATATCCAAACATCAATTTTGCATGAATTATCCACAATTTATGGCTTTAATAATTTTTACACATATGATAATTAAAAAATGTGTGTATGTACAAAATTCCAAGTTATGATTAATTTTGTATGCAGAGACAAGTGTAAAATTAGTGAAAATTTTGGGATCGACTAATATATTAACACTGTACATATCTACATGGTCCATTAATGACATACATGCATTGAGGGGCTGATCAATTTACATTACACCTTCTTCCTCATGACAAAACAAATTTGTTCCAAACCTTTGATATCGTTCATAGTGAAACCACTTCTCATGATCTGGTCGATGTGCGCTGGCATTTGGGCTTCAGTGGCCTCCTTCATGAGAATCTGTTGGCGTTCCTTGATTTCGACCCAGCGTCTCGCCTTCTCGTTTTCACTGTGATACAATTAATTTTAATGCTATTAAAATAGTGTGGTAATATTTCTCTTAGTATATTATCTTTTGACGCGTAATTTATAATAGAATTTCCTGCCTCGAGGATAATATAAAAAATCACAGACAGATACGAAAAAAAATATATCTGTTATATAAATGTCTGTCTTAGCCGAGAATAAACCCGGGATTCGCCGTTTCGCAAACTGCAACACTGCCTACGGGGTCATCATAATTTTAATATAAGCGCAGAACATAATCAAAGCGAATATTTAATATTATGTATATTAAGATAATATTTCTTTAGAGTGACATTGTAAATAAAAATTCGTGATATAAATTACTTTTAGATAATGCGACACCGTTTCTTCTTTCATGGCCAGAAAGTATAATACTTTAGGTATTACAGAAATATGTCATCACGTACAGTTACCACTCCCGAGATTTCCTCCTGGTTAGAAGTGGTACTACTAATTTAGAGGTAAAATTAAAAAAAAGATTTACTCAATAAATTCCGTTAGGCAAATAACAGGTAGCGACAAACGAAGGAACTCCCAGTTGGCTTTTTCCATTGTCTCGAAGGTGTTGTGAGATATCTTCATGCAAGGTGGCGTATCTAAAAACAATCAAAGAGTAAGAACAACATAATGTAATTCATTGTAAACATAATTATCATATACGTCGTATATTTCTTATATTCTGCTTACCTGAGCCGGCGGGTATTCTAGTAACATCTATTCTAGTATCGGCCATTTCATCAGTATTTTCGAATATTGGCTGGTCCTTTGTATACCAATGCGTGACGTCACGCTTCATGTTTCTGTAATATAAATTTATTGACTTTAGTATTACCACACACATTTTTGGTATATTAAAATTCATTGTACTAATACGAAATTTTGCTTAATGCGTTATCAATTTAAAGGATTCGGGAGAAAAAAGAAAAGAATGGACGTCAAAAAAGAAAAGCTTTGTTATGCAGAAATTCAATAGGTATTATTTTATCAATATCTTACTTAAAATACTTACACACAGAAGGGCTCGTAGCCTTCCTGTAGACCGCAAGTTGTGAAATATTTCAAAGAATTAACATCCTGACCATATGTTAATCTGAAATATAGCAATAAATACATTAAATATGACATGTTTTTACAAAAAAATAATATAGGAAGTGCTTGATCAACTCATACTCCGATAGCGAGTCAACAATATAGTAATCAAATTGTATTTAATATAAAAACTAATTAAGCTCATTTTTCACAGTAGAGTTGATCACACACACATGAAAATTACTAGAATTAAAAGTGCAACAACTCATATCACGCCTGCGTTCAACCCATTAATAGCCCACTACTAAATACTGGTCTCTCCTCATCTCTGAGGAGGTCTAGAGCATACCTTACCGTATACTTATGTAAAGATAATGAGGTGGTTAATATTAATAATAATACAGTACCTGTTATACAATACCTATTATTTAGGTCCTATTATATAGGACATATGATACAGTACCTATTATACAGTATCTATTATACAAAACAGCTAGGTTAGCATTTTAAAGTACCTCTAATCCCGGTCACAGGGAACTGATTGGAATTAAAAGTGTAACAATAATTACCTGGCCTTCTGCCCAACTCCAAGTGTACATGCCGGAACGAAGTTATCCCCTTGAACATCTGCAAACGTAGTCTCTCCGCCCAAGGCATCCATTAAAAGTTCACCATTCAGAGAAAAACCTAACATGGGAACTTGTATTAGTATGTAATTTTGAAAGTAGAAATGCTAAATACTATTTACGACGAATCTCAATCAAATGCGATGATAAACAAAAATTATAAAAAAAAATATAATTGTAATAAATACTAAATATGTGGTCAAAATACTTTTTAAAAACAGAATTCTAGATAATACTGAAAAATAAACAACTTATATGAATATTCGTTTCACATTACATTATTAAAATGATTGTATTTACAGTAAGGTAGATTACATAAAGAAAAATAAAACAATCAGAAAGCAATAAACACCACAGACCAACGAAAAGGAATGTATATCATATACTCGTATATAAAAATCACAAGTGAATATAACACTTTACAACATAAGTCCTCGTCACTTACCATCAGGTGGAATTAAGGTCAAGAATACATCATATAAAAAATGTTTATTCTCAACTATGTAAAAAAAAATGTTATAATATAGTTCGATTTACGAATAAATTAATATCCTTGCGGGTAAACATTTCCTTTCGTCACAAAGCGTGTTTGCAGTTTCATAAAATTAAAAGTGAGTTTGAAATAAACAAATAAGTATTCTTTTTCGTTGGTTATTTACTTACAATTATTATGAATTAATAATAAAGGTGAAACTAGCGTTAGTGAGAAAATTAGATAGACGGTCAAGTACAGTACAAGTATTGATCGCTAATAAGACGCAATATATTAGTTATACTACGCACTGTAAAACTATATTAAATACCTCGTTAATTTACCTTCAAATCATATCATTTGTATAAGATTTTTTATGCACATATCATGTTTAATCTGTACTTAGCATGCGTATATGCATTGTATCATTCTAAGACATCTAAATAAATCTCGACATGTAAGATGCATGTTTGCACCTAATTAATTCCTAGAGTGCATTAGAACTTTCAGAGGATTAAAGCGATGTAATAGTGATATCGTTAGATCCGAAGCAGCCGATGAATTTCATGATCATAGCTAAGCGAATCAATTTCAAAGTCTAGCGTGAATTTCTAAGTGGCAGGAACATTTTTTATATTTTTATCTCTAACTACAGAAAAATTTAAGTTCGACTACTCGTGCATTCATTAAACATAATTTTTATTATATTTTATTTCAATACACATTCTATTAAAGTTTAACATCATTTACTTACCTCCATTTAATATATTTTTTATTATAAATACAAATTATTATAAGAACCTTTACGAATTTTACTATATAATTTTACAGAACGGTACAGTTTAATACACATTGCATTTTAATTATTTATCTAACATTAACTCAACTATTTACCACTGATCTCCATGATACATACATATATACATATATTACACTAATTCTTGAGATTTACTTCAACGTTATATTTATTTGTTATTCGTTAGTTTAGAAAAATGTTCCCGCCACATTGTTCTAGAAGCGAGCTAATGTTGCCAGTCCAATAAACTTCGTTTTATTTACTTATCGTCTTGTCAATGAGATCAAGGAACACGCCTACAACGTCACCCACGGCCCATTGCTTGCCAAACGACTCTGTACTACCGCTGTATACCTTTTCCTCCTTAAAAAGTCGAGAGACACTTTCTTTTTACTCACAATAACACACGTGAGTCACAATGGTAATAAAACTCACATAGTTCTTTTGTTATTTAATTCTGGCAACACCACCTTCCGAAACGAAGTAAATTATTACCTAAGTATTTTTCTACTGTCTACATACAAACTAATAAGTTATGATGATGAATTAAAGGAAGGAAACATCGGAATACAGCACAACGATAGAGGGTAGTGTACTCGTATGGACCACCTCAGTTAAACAAATTGTTACCACATATTAACCACAAGAAGGGACAAATAGGGCGCTGGAGTGCTCTTAGACACTGTTGGCAATTATAATTTTAAATCATAAGTCTATTCCAGTCACGAAAGTTTCTAATAATGAGAACAATATAAATTGTAACATAGATTTATTAAATATAAGGTGTGCGTTGAAAAATCTCTCATGTAATGTCTGATTTGTACTATTTAATGTACGTGACATTTGCCTTTGTAGTTCAGTAGGAAGTGACTGTCTAAGTAAAAGGTTTGGGTTTCGATTCCATTGCGGAATATGTGAGAGATAGATGTGTGTACGAATCTTGATGGGTTGTGGTTGGTTGTCATATAAAAAATTCTGATATGGGAGTAAATATGTGAGAGTTTACTTTTTATTGTAGTTTTTCTATTGTGAACCTGTTATCGCAATAACAGGATAGGACAGTAATATGTATAGAAACATATTGGAAATTGTGAAAAGTAACAGATTAAAATTCAGGATCGAAAGGAGCACTCCAGCGTCACCCATCGGTGGCAACTCACTAATTGTTTGGTCGATAACGTCTAGAAAACAGCCAACAATGTCGCCAACTTTCAACTGTTGACCGAAAGTGTCGCTCGAACCGCCGTGCCATTTTTGAGACTGTATTCAAATAACATTTAGTGTCCATACACAATTTTATATATTATGTATTTCACCATCTTCTGCTTAAACCGAAACAAGATTCAGAGCAACTGAATATGAAAAGTCATAATGACCTTCAAAGTATTAATAACTGTTAACATATTACATTAGAACATAATTTTCAGACAAGTTTATCCATTTTCAACCAAGCCAAGCAACCAACCATCCCTTCGTAACCAATATATAGGAGAATATAAGTCTCATTGAAATTCTGGCGTAAAAACTTATGATAGTAGGAAAGGTCACTAACCCTTGGTACAACAATTGCATTCATTATACCCCTGTCGAATAAATACTCAACGCTATCAGTAAGCCTTGAATATACTAGTAATTGATAATTGAAGACACGAATCGTTGAAGGGGTTTTGTAACATTTTTAATATTGTTTGTTTTAAATGAAGGTTTTAAGAACACACCAACCACAGAGTACCTAAAAACCATCCATTTTATTTTGCAGTTATAAACCTTTCATACACTTATGTCTCGAATTACCGATCAAATTTTGTAAAGATCATTTTTATTGGGATTATAGTTATTAAAAGGCAACTTACATTGTAGCCATCAAATGCCCAGGAGTTTTCATCTTGTCCAAGCATCATGCCCGGAGCCATATCGGCGTGAGCCCATCCGACCTTGAAGGAAAATGACAAATTATCCAAAAAAGTTTAAGTTTTCTAACATTTAAATCGGAATATTAGATGGGCAAAATACAAATTTAAATGCCTTTTACGTATGTGGTGTCTTTACATTTTCTTGCTGTAATAGATTTTAAAATAAATGTAGTATACTGAATAATGGTCGATTGGAGACTAATTGAGTTAATTAATATTCTACTCTCCAAAAACAATCCTCCAATTTACGGCACTATAGATTACTACAGTGAGAAATTTTTTACAAAAAATAAATATGTACATACCCGCATGGGTCCAGCTGTGAGAATTTCGAATTCAAAATACCATTTTCCAGAACCAACAGCATAATTCTTTTCCGCTCTGTAAGTTCTGAAATCTGCTTGCTTTTGCTTCGAAGCTTCAGCCAGCAATGCTACAAAAGATAATAATATTCTTAGTATAACGTGATTTATAAATATTCACAAATTATATATGTACATAATAATTTTAAATTGCCGTAATATACAGAGTCACATAGCATGCTCATATTAAGAACATTGACTGATACTCCAAAAGTGAGAAATTTGTAGACAGGACGTTGTATTTAGAATTTGTAATTTTAATACATTCATACGTCTAACATCTCATATACAATCTCATATCAACAAGTACGTCTAATGAATTTGAAACGAAAATCTAATTTAACAAATATGAATCCAAAACATTACATTTATGAATCGATGATATTCACAAAGTTTATGGAAATGATTTTTTTTATAACAATTTAGCGCATCTATCTACACACAAAACAGAAATGATATTTTAACATGTACGTAAGAATGAGTAGTGAATTGAATCATATGAACATTGAGACACAGAAATTCTAGAAAAATACATATTTACTAGGGAATAATCATTAAAATCTGTGATATACAATAATTCACTTATATTTTTTTAGTTTTTTTGAAGTGTTCTTTAAAAATATGTATCAGATTTCGATAAAATAGATTCCAAATAATCTCGTTAACATTTATACAAGAAATTATATTTTCAACAAATGAAGTCTCAGGTATCCCTCAAGGAAGACCCCTTGCACCTTTTTTTATATTCTACTTATTTTTAAATAAACTGTCGTTTTATAACAAATTTTTAAATAGTTCAATAATTTTTAAAACGAAACAATCGATATTGATGTATTAACGATAAAGACGTACACATATGACATACATAGACGTCACACTCACAAACATATCGCCACTCACATTTACTTACCACGTCTAGCAGTTCCACTTACGTTCGCAGGTGGGAAATCTAATTTATTTAATAATACTTTATTATATTACCAAGTTTAGTAAAAGCCTTATAGGTTAAATTATGTAGTGAGACAAAGTATTATAAATAGTTTATAATGTATTTAATAAGCAGTTGAGGTTTGGTCTGATTTTGCACAAGTAGTGTTTCTCAGATGTATATGGAAACATACGAATTATTTAATTATATACAAATGATATTATTTTAAAATGTAACAAAATCTAAAGAATATAACAATAATACATGTATACTAGTAGCGTGACAGTGGATTATACAATGAGAAATAGGCATAATATCGCAATCACTAAATACTTGAAGCATTAAGGAAATACGTATATTAGTAATTCAAACCTCATAAAATGCTTGCTAAATTTCTGATTCAGATTACTAAACGTCCTCTTAGTTTATTTTTTCATTAATAAGCATCATAAATTAAAAAATGTCTAGAAGCAACATTATATTGTTAAATTCAGTTTCTACCTTCATGTTGTTCCCCGGTTGGTGGGTCCAAGTTATATCCGTATACTAGTAGAGTGCGGACGGTTTCTGACGCAGTATCTCTATTGGCCTTCTTAATCGCATCGTCTACTTTCGGATATGGCACTAGATGTGGCGAACGGTGCATATCTGGGTCCTGGCAACATACAATTAAATTAAACTTATTCACTTAACGGTCAGATACATATTTGTTCGTTATTGCCGATGAAGAAATTAATAATTTGTCAGAAATAAAATAATCGTGTGCTTACGGTACGGAGGTTTAATAGAGAAGGGGACAGTACATAGACAAATAGAACATAAGTAACATAGACAGATTTCATAGAGGAAAAAGAAGTAATACACAGATAATAAATTTAATGTTTCCAACAGCCGATACGAAAACATTTGAAGGATATATTTGTATAAGACGATATAGGTCATGTATCTCTTTACAGTAATAAAGGTATTCACGATATATATTTCGTATTTTTATATTTGGAGCCCTTTTAAATATTATGGATGGGGAGGTTGAACTAGTTTGGCATAACTACGATCCATGCTTCTTCTTCTTAGTCGGGCCTTTTTATTAGAGTGGTATCTGATTGTATTTTTATCATGATAGGTATTGTCAGTAAGCCGTTGAGCAAGGTGAGTGGCTGCATCAGAGGTGACTCTTGTGCTCGGTACTGCAAACAACTTATGACGTCGATGTCAAACTTCAACGTAATTGTCTGGGACATTTAACGAAACAAGTTCCAGCACTGAAGGGTAACTAACATTACCTCTAATCAGTTGCACAAAATATACTATCAAATGTATGTATGTTACGCCGATATTCTAATGTATTATACCCTAATATTCCAAACACAAACAGGCTAGGATATATGTTTAACCATTGCCATAGCTATTATTGTTTATTACAGTAAGTTACTAACTAAGAATAAATTACCAATATAATTGGAATTTATGGTCACGACTTATAAACATCATCTTCTTTCTTCTTCTCTTCAAGCTTCATCAGTCGTTTATCTAAACGCAACACGCTGTGACCCTCACACCTAGTAATAACGTGAACATATTAAGTGTGAGAGTCCCAGCTGTTGTGTATAGCATTTGGGTTTTCTTTGACTCCATCTCCATAGAAAAGGCCTCTGTTTTCTTTTCTCGCATCTATTTCTTCCCATTGTGTTAATAAAATAAATATATTTTTCGTAAATTATTAGTATTCTTTTCAGTTGATCACGGAGTCAATTCCCTAAAATTAAAACTTTGAATTCCACTATAACTTTAAGAACTTTCTTAAGAGTGCTTCTCATAACATTCATCTTCTTTACACGAAGTGACAATGTTTCGTAATTTTACATTACTTTTTAAATTTCAATAATTTTATTACCTATTTCTCCATCTTTATTCATTATATCTCTAAATGAAGAATGAAACCTAATAAAAAGTGAGGCATTGACTACTACAATTTTGCACAGAATATAATAAATAAATGCAAATAAGGAATAAAAGTATCTAGTGCAGTTACCTCATTCAGTCCGTATGTCCAGCCCTGTTGGATCCGTTCCCTGGCCCACAAGTTGTGGGTATTCTCTGCCAGCTGGTCAACCAGCTCATCCATCTTCGGTGTTAGGGTGACAGCACTCAGGTCTAACGGTGCTGGTTTATAGCCGTTGGACTGAAGACAGAGAAGGTCATTTACTTACGATAAACTTAGAGATATATACACTATATGGTCACGCTTCTGTGTCCTGAGTATTGTAGCTGTGATTGACACTCGAATTTTCAGAAGAAAAATGTACATACTTTTACCTTACAATTGTGAACTGGTACAATTTTTGTTATTTTTAGATAATATTGTGACACACAAATTACGTTTTCATAATCATAGTTTGAATATGTTCATTGTTATCGTCCATGTCAGCGTCTACTCATTTATACCCCACTATTGGAGCACGTGGTTTTACTTACCATTTCAGGAGACCTAGAACACTGGACTACGTTGCTCCTAAATAGATTGGTGGATGGGTTAGTTGCCTACTAGTGCCCCATAATTTTATTCTGTTCGAAGGCATCCGACATGGCATAAATATTGATAATTATGATAACAACCTGGATCGACTTAACGTGCCGTTTATAAGAAATATTTGCCATTAGTACCTCAGCTACTTACAGACCGTTGCTAAAATCAGCTATCTCTAATCTGGACTATGAATGATTGACTTGCATATATACATATATTTTATTTTGTAGTAAGTGTATAATCGTATTTCTAAATAATGTCCATTTTCAACTCGATTCAATGAAGGTTTGAATTTACAATTTTCTTGAAAGCTTATAAGGACTGCATAATATGTTCTAATACCATTTGTTACTGAGAATCTAAAGGAAACTGAAAAATGAAATTTTAATATGTTACCTGCATAAATGGCTCGTTTGGTAGACGCACGTTGCGAATACGTGCGGGCGGTTTATCTAGACTGATGTAGTAGCCGAGTGCGAGAATAGTCCTGGACAATATAAACATATACACTTATACACAATCGTATAGTACGATTGATCAAAAAATATTGTAACATTTTGATCAAATCAATTTAAACAAATATGATACTAAATTTACCAATTAGCCATCGCATATAGGACAGCTCAGAAATTTCTTATGAACTCATCGTAGTACATCTTCGGATTTCTATGGTCAGCGGATCAAACTAACCGTAAATTTATCGCAAACCAAACATAGCGTAAGCGTTTATCCATATGCCCCGAAAACTGAATCGCCTACTGTCCCTTTTCTCGTATAAATGAGAACCAATGACGGGCTTTGCTACGTCATTTCAATTCCACCGCGTTTAGAGATCGACTGAATCACGAGGCTTTTCTTTTACATATATAACTATTAGATAATAAAATAAAATATGCAACGTACTTGAGTGTTTGAACGGCGAGTTGGATGTCGTATCGTTTCTCAGCGGGCGGTAGTCTCTCAAAGGGCACAAGACACGGGTGGATCTTGTGAATATCGTCCCTCTGGTCGCCATACATCCAACCCGCTTCGATCTAATGACAAAACCATAGAAATACCAAGTCAGATTATATTGTATGTAGTATTTACAATAAACAAAATCTCTTTGCCATTTTTTTTTTATTTGAAACTTACCTTATTCATAGCCCACATTTCGTGGATATTCTCCGCCAATTTATCCCTTATTTGTTCAATGTAAGTCGGTAGTGTAATCTGTAATACAAAATATAGTTTTTTATACCTAAGAAACCACCTTATATCAAACTTACTAACCTTGTAAGCTATTTGAAAGTCGTTTACCATTTTATGTTATAAATACTTTTATTATAAGTACCACAATTGCCTTTTGTCTTTACATAGTTTAAATAATTTTATTAACTGGTAAAAATTGAAGTATTAAGTCTCTATTTGTCATAATATTCAATAAATGATACAATAAATTATTTCACACACAAGACTAAAGATAACATATATTGACCAATAAAAAAATCTAACCAAGGCAGTGTCAACGGGTGTGGGCACGAAGGCAGTATCGTCTTGTACGAGCGAGGGGCCCGCCAGCGCCCTCTTGGCGAGGTTGCCGAAGTAAAAGCAAGGCTCCAAGTTCAATATCTGCTGCGGCAACAGCGACTCCACTAACGGAGAGTACCCTTCTGGTGCAGCATACCGCAGTCTACCGTGCTCACCCCCGAGCAGGAAGCGACAACTGTGGGTTGAACGAAACAATAAAAAATTCGGTAGGTGATTTTTTTATTTTTTTTATTTAGTATAAGTTAATGCTTGACGTCAGCCCCACGCGATGGTAAGTGGTGAGGACGTCTAAGATGGAGGACGCATTAACTTAGCAAAAGCCTATTCACTCTCCTCTTAAAGACTCCTATGTTGTAAGTACTTAACCGCAACCTTAATTAACACTATCAATATGTAAATGAGTTGGTTTTTACATTTATTGAAATTATGTATACAATTAAAAAATTAAAAAAATGATATTCTTAACCACCACCTTAAAACACTCTCAATATGTAAGTGAGTTAGTTTTTACGTCTTATCATAAAATATTATCGCTTGAAATTATGTATACTCATCATCAAAAATACAGTGAAGGGCATAGAATTTTTTTTATCTAGAAACGTTCGAGGTTTTAGACAATTTTGTTAACCAAAATTTGAGGGAAGTTGCGGATATGTTACTTCGGTATATGATACACCAGTTGACAAGTTCAGGATCCCACTTCTGTAAGTCTACGTATACGTCAACAATGATACATTTGTTTCATTATTATGATTTGTTGATTAACAAAATGCATATAAAACTATTTATTTAAAGTTCATCCATCATTGTTTTAATTTTATAGTTAGTCTAACAATGATATATATAACTATATAGCATAGATATATGTATAACGTATAATAGAACCGTTAATTGTTTAACAAATTGTTGTAATTACTTTAAAGTTACCACCATTTTCTATGAGATTGTTACATTTTTTATTAAAAAAATATACTTGAATAAACTAGCAATACACGCTACTAACCTCAATTTACTAGAACAGCTAATCACCGGGAAGAACATTCCCTCCAAGTTGAAATTCGTAAACGATCCAGTGACCCTTATGCCATTGAACATAAAATTGATTATCGGTACGGTCAAATCCAACGCACAACCGATGACGTCACCTAAAACAATTTATAAAATTTTACTTTGTTACATTTACGTTACGTTGGTGGTCCGTAAATATTGCGACCGCAAATAATTATCGCTTTTATTATGAGTATCGACTGACTTACGGCCGGTTTCTGAAAGACTGATCAACGAAAAAATTAAGAAATTCACTGTCAAATCTATTGTCAAACGTCAA
>DWJN01001165.1:0-19106 GCA_018248895.1 Carystus phorcus
AGGATGAGTGACCGTTAGTCATAAAATTTCTTGTACTTCATAGGGCACCTTAAGCGGTCACGATTGATAAGTTAGGGAGACCTTCGGACGTTATAAAAAGTTCCGACAACTTGGTTGGCCACTAACCCCTCCACCAATGAACACTGCAGTGTCTGGAAGTATATTCTAGACCTCCTAATGAATTAGCCGGACCTATCTCCTGTAGTGGACCATGAATGGGTTGAAGGCATGCTTTACCCGATATTTCGATATAAATACATAATCATGGTCATGTCTACACTGATATTTTTGTTGTTGTTCGCAGGGAAATATCTGTGGAACTCTTGGTCGGAGGAGTGGGTGGTTCTGTATGATGACTCCACAATGGCGTGGTTTAAGGTAAGTTTTTCCAATAACCTTAATCTTGGTTAGAATACAAATCATAATTTCCTTTTAGTAAGTGAGGATTTTTTTATATTTAATGGTATGTATTTTTTATAAATCCGGCTTGATTTTCATTCTATTAAAATGGAAGTAAAATGGAACAGATTCCCGTTATTTTTTTTCTTCGGGTAAAATTAACATAACGAATCTATAATTATGGAGTTCGATATATTTTTCTGTTTCATTACAAACTTATATTGCCCAAATGTAAACACGCTAAAAATATTGTTATTTTGCAACGTTCAAGGTTTAATAGGTAGTAAAAGTAGCATAAAGTTGTTATTTGGTTGGTGAAAACTTAGTTTTCAGTGCGGATATTTTTTACATATTATTAGGTAATCCTTGATTACACTTCTATAGGGATTTTAATGTTAATAAATGAAGCTCGCTATAATTGCGATGATATAAATAAATTGGAAGCTTTATTTGAGATCGGCATATTAGTATAGTGATTAACCACGGAACAGTTTTCACCCATTTGATACGAAATAATCTCGATAACTCAATGCCACATGAGCTCACTCAAAGAAGTCTAACGAACCGGGATTTATTTGCGATTCTTTGTTAAAACGCAATGAAATCGAACCATTTGGAAGAGACTGATCACAGGGATGAAAAGGGGCAATGAAAACCTGCGACAAGAACGTGCGATAAGATCATGATGAAGCTCTATAGACTGTAACGAGACACGGCCAACATACTAATAAGGCGATGCTATGGTGTGTCGATAAGGTGATGTGTATGGTGGAGTATCGCTCATTATGAGTTACAAATACCGGGTAAAATTATACGGAGTTTTACCCTCAAAAGTTGATGAGACAGCTAGCCAGTTAATAATTATTGAGAAAGAAAACAAGATTTTATGTCATATAAATAGTGTAATGACGTTATATGTTGATAGTAAAACTGTTAAAAGGAAAAGTTTTTTTAGGGCATTTAAATAAAAGCTTGTTTTTAAAAAGTTTTTTAGTTTTAAGTTATTTCATAAATAGTTTATTTAACGCCACGAACGATATTTTGTGCGCTGGCTCGCTCGGCTCCTTACACCTTATTCGTGTATGTACAAAACAAGTAACGCTAATTAAAATCGTGTAGAAAGAAAGTATTCAGGGCGTAGGTGTAAGACAATACAGTGAAAACACTTAAAGCCGTGGGTTGAATTAATATTACTATATGCGAACTATACCCGTGGTTGTTTGTTGAAGTTTGCCGCAGGCGTCATGTCAGAGCTTACAAACTATACTATAGCGAACTGAGTGATATTGTAATAATTGAAGTCTTGAGCGTCAGTGTAAAATTATTTGAATGATGTATCTGGTTATATTAAAATCTTTTATTATTGGCAAGGAGAAAAACTTAAGTTCCAACGAAGATTGTATACAGCTTTTAGAAGGGACGGGACCGGGCGAATTCCTTTGCTTGTTTAATAGGGACCCACCGTTTTATAATGGATAATGAAGAGAAACGTTAATCAGAACGTTCTAATGATGACTTTTATTATAAACTAATTCTACAACCAATATCGTCTTCCCAAGAGAGACCGTTTTAACTGTTATACCTACATTTGATATTAGAATGAATTACAATGTAACAACGTCTGCCGGATCCACTATTACCTAATAAAAGTGAAATATAATTTCACAAAATACCCATTGATTCTTATGTAAGCAGCCTTATAAGGTGTATCTATGAATAAAACCTATCCTTGGAAGTTGGTAATGTACCCAATCACGTGAATAATGCCCGAATAGTATTATCAAGGAATTAAAGGTTAAAGCTCGATAATAATATACATAATTCCTGTTACGCAACTTGAGAATTTAACTTAAGAGGCTTCTCGAGTTGTGGGGTAACACGTGCGAGATTACGAGGATATTTTGTTCTCGCTACGTCCTTATGTAAGTTTAGAAGCAACATTATGTATCAAGAGTTAGGTCGGTCATTAAGATAAAAGTAAGCGTAAGAATATACGCCTGTGACCTTGCTCGATTGGGGGCTATTTCCGAGCGCAGCCCCGCACACCCTTATAATAAGCTTCGCAGACTTCGCGCGTCCGTCGTATATAGCGAACAGGAAAACCATATGCACACGGCACATGGGGCCAAATATATTATTGTTCTTTCTGTAAACTGACGTAATACAATGGACTTTACATATAATAATACATAATATTTTGAAAACGCTCATAGCCCGGCGGCTCTTACCTATCTTAAGCAATCAACAGAGTTAAGAAAACTGCCGCGGTCGGTACCTGGGTGGGTGACTGCTAGTAACTAACATTTCTCGAGCGATTCTGTGGTTTGGTGGACTCGTTAAAACATCGGTCCCTTTTGTTCCCGTAAATAGCAATCGTCAAGCTATGTCGGAGGCATTAGACGGGCATAAACACTTCCGACACTTGGGTTGTCCACTAACCCCTCGACCAATGCGCACTGGAGCAGCGTGGTGGAGTATGTTTCAATCAATGAGACCCAACCTTAATTTAGTGGCCCGTTAATGGTGGTGTATTGTGTATATATATACGTATATACGTTATTATAATTCGTTGGCAATATGTGATTCACACGTATCAGAGCGAATCACAAAACCTGCTTTGCATCTGAAATAGAAGTAAAACGGGGAGGGCGCGATGAGATATGCATCATGCATTGCGAATTTCTGTCTAACGGCAGGTACTTGGTTCTTTTTCTATGCAAATGATCCGATTCAGGTGACCTCGGCTCTGAACTACGCGTGAATACATGCATATGATATACATTTTAATTGGTTTAAACTTGTTTGTATGTAGTTAGGTAAATAAAAGCTTAAGTTTTTGTCGATTATTCGCCCGCGTGTTAAAGCTTCTGTTCGAAACAAGGGGTGAAATAAAAAAGATGCATAGGTTTATCGATGATACCTATTTGAATGAAATGATTTTGAATTTGAAAACATGTATAGATTGTAAACGTGGGGTTCATAAAGGACTTACATTTGCCCACTAGTGCTAAACTGTGTTTTTCATTCTTTTTTCAAAGTAAATTTCGTGAGAGCAGTGTTGCTGTCAACAATGAAATAATCAATAATACACAATACTCGTAATCTTCTTAACTTAATATATATACAGTACGTGTCACGGTGTTTGTCCGCGATGGAGTACTAAACTACTTAACCGATTTTCATCAAAACTTGCACACCGTGTCCAGTTTGATCCAACTTGAAAGATAGGATAGCTTGCATCTCAATTTATAGTCGCAATATTATTTTATTGCAAAATATTTGTTTAATATCTTACAAAGGATTAGTTCCATAAGATTGTAACAGGTGGCGGTGTAAGGTAATTAGTCGGCTAAATTGAGTATGTAGCCTTAGTTGCAGCAACCCGTGGCCGAGTCTGCTAGTACATATACATATAATATTTAATTAATAATTATATCATTAATAATAGGCATATTGTTACAGTTATGCAAAGCCTATTTTAATTCCGTCATTGTACAGATTACCTTATCATTGTATACAATGCCGAGCTTCTCTAAACATTTTTAAACTGATAGTTATGTTTTGATTTAGGTTTTTGTTATTATGTTAAAAACTTAAACCTCTTTGTATAGTTTTGAAAAATATGAGTTATTATTAAACTATTGCTACTATAAGTAACTGACACAGCAGTGAACGCTTAACTTAATTTATTACAAACATATACTTATACGAGTATATTTGTTATCAGCGTGCACTCGACGTTGTTATTATGATAATTATTATATGCACCCGATATTCCGCGGTTCTTTTGCATGCTAATGAAATAGGTCATGTAAAGGCGTGCCGCGCACGCTAATGTCATCCGATAAACAAGCTCTGCGGGAGAATTTCCGGCGAAATATATGTATGTAGGTATTTCATCCGATTGCGGAATAATAGGCATAGCCACAATAAAACAAACTAATCCGGATTCCGACACATTTGGAGAGCTTTCTTTACCCACATTATCTTGGAAAATATGTATGTATTCCCTAAAAAATATTGTAATGGCTATAACTAATAAATTCGCACGACCAAAATGTTGCGTTTGGAGAAATATAGCTTGTATATGGTTTGAAATTTATATCATAGCGGATATTATATATTTTAAATGCAAATCGATGCTCAGTCTCGCCGTGACTAAGATAATCGGTCGAAATATCAGTATAAAATACAAGAATAGTGAATACTCGTCTGAATTTAAAATGTATTTAGTTGTTGTTGTGTAAATTCAAACCGGTTATAGAATGAATTTTCTTGAGATCTGATAACTTTTTAACAGCGGTAATGTGTTGGTGAGTAGCAATTTATTTTACGCTTCATAAACTTTCATCACTTTTCATTCTTGATGAAGCGAGAGAAGTATGTCAGAATCGTACTAAAAGGAGGGAAGTGATCTTTGCCTACCCCAAAGGGAAAAAGGCGTAATTATATTATTTATGTAACTTATTCTACATGAAAAGTTTTTGGTGAGATGAAAGTTTTTAAATTTCACCTAAACATAATAATTGCACCAAGAAAAATTTATCTTCGCTTATCGATTATCATTCACCCAATATCAATTATCATTTCATTCTCTAAAAGACTTTATTGACAGAAAAATAATAAAATGAATAATTGTTTTTTAAATAGCAAAAGTTCGATTTATATCAAATTGGACGTGAAGTATTAAAATCGTTTTCTACCTTTCCAATAAATCAGGTGTCTTGGAGTGAGAGAAAATTTCAATAGGTTTAATAATTAAAATTAGGGAACTCGATCCATCAATGTCACTGTTCTCGGCAAGTCCACTGAGTATTTCAACTACTCGTGTTTTATATAGGGACGAGGAAAACCAAAATCTATAGTGAACTGAACGAATGATGCAGAGGGTTCAGATATTGTATCACTTATTAGATTTTAAACATTGATGGACGGAGAAAATCAACACCCATACAGTTTAATCCCTCTTATTTTCCGTAGGAAATACATGGGAAGTAAAGTAGTTACAATTTCCATTATTTTGTTGTTTGAGTAAAAGTAGCCCGAAAATTAAATTTTCAAGTTTTTACAACTTTGGGAAGTACCCTAGAGGTTTTATTTTATACAAGATTGCATTCCCTTTATGGGAGTTTGAGTTTGCCTCGAACTTAGAGAATTCCTAAAATTTTGTTATTAATGTCCGAATCCTAACTTACATGCCAAATGTCGGGTTCCTAGAACTTCAGGATGTACCCTAGAGATTTTATTTTAGGAGATGGAGGGCAAAAATTGCAGCTGTAACTTTTTTGTTGATAAATGTTATTGATCAATTAGTAAGTAAATAACAGATGAAAGCAACATGTTTAACTTGTTAAATGTTGGTATATGTATACAAATACAAATTGTAAATTAGTTTAATTTTTTTCTAAAATGTGTTTTGGACAATAATAAGGTTCGGGGATCTCAAGAGGAGAATAATGCCGCTGAATAGTGCATATAAATTCCATTTTACTCCTAAAAGGTTTACCATCACGAGGTAAGGGACAGTTGAAAATCCAATAAACGGTTTCTAAAAGGTAAAAGTCGATAAGTCCGTAATCTACGGCTGAAGCACCAAAAGTAATTTTCTATTCATTTCAATGTCTAAACGAGTTACCTTCGTTCGACAAAGCGTGCACGGACCGCATTATGACGACAAAAACTTATAATAACTTCCGGAACTTCGCTGCGAAGTAGCTTCTGATTAATGGTATAGCAGTTTGATAGTTTAAGAAGTATAACTGAATGAATTTAATTTTAATATCTTCATTGTGATCCGTTATTTCAAATAACAATTATTATAGAAAAACGAATTGGGGCGTTTTAAAATGCTATTCCCTATGGCGTGCTCCGGTCGGGTTGCCAACTTGTTTTCGAATAAGAATTTTGTTCTATTATTAATATTATTACGCTCATATACTGTCAGGTGACACGATGAACATCAGACTCCTCTAATTATTGACCCTTGTTCTGGATTTATTTAAACAGAAATCCTATGCCATTAGCCATTGCTACTAGAGTTGGTTCTACGTACAAGAATAAGTTATAATACCATTTAATGTTTTACTTAGTCCCAAATACGGCACCTAACTGAGCGCTACACACTCATAGCACCACATTAGGATGCCTTAAGCCGTGGGCGCCATAGACACAAACCCAGACCGAGATCAGAAATTTAAACTCGCCATTAAAATTTCTGCCTCACTGGGCATCTCAAAACCCATTGAACGGCATTGTGACTATTGCACCACACATATCGTTAATGTATTCCAAAATAAGTACCCAAACTAACAGTCGGGACCGTCTGGAATGTCGCTCGTTAGCTGTGGCGTGGCTCGTTATGACAAAAGCGGCCAAGTGGTTAAGGACACTTTGCTAGGTGATTATGACGTAGGAAAATGTTGTGTGAACGCAAGTGTACAAGCGATAACTTGGTCCCTGCACAACAATCCTGTAAACATGTTATTTTAACGAAGTATTAACTGATCAAAAGCTTTGTGAATTTGCAGATTCTATACCGTTGCGAACTTTAAAGGACACGTGTCGATTTTCTCATGTTTTTCCTGATTGAAGCAAACAATAATATTTTTTTATGTATAGATACATAATTATAATAATATTCATTACAGTTTAAAAGAACGATGTAAAAGAAACTGGACTCAAAAATGGAAAAACTGTTGCATGACAATTTATGTTAATACAAAACGTATATTATGAAACGTATACCATCTTAGACTTTTTCACCATTTACCATCACGTGGGGTTGACCTTGACGTCAAACTAACTAACTTGTATAGCGGCCGTACCAAACGGGGGTGCCGGATTCTGTCCTCTCTTACCGCATCCTGGGCTGCTACTACTCCATGGGATTGAGGGTAGACTTTATTCGTTGGAATTATTACATCGTTTCTTCTCCACGATGTAATCTCGATGTGATGTTCCAAAACATTTGTTTGGTATTCACCAGTACAACTGATATTTACCAGTTTGTACCAGGTGTAAAATAAAAAATGATTAAATTATTTTCAATTTGAATTTATTTTAGGTCGCCACAATACTACGTGTGTTTGTGTTTATGGAATAAGCATTTACATATAAAGTTATTTCGCGTAAATTGTAATCAAATCAAATATTTACATTAACATTAATGGAGCAACATTTTTGATGAGCATCCGTATAATGTGTCAGTCGATTTAAAGCAGCTGTCTCCTCATTTTCATTTCCAACGACAGCCACATCACGAACTTGGTATCGGTCTGTGGCGTATCGTAATGTACTTAACCGCGCTCCAACGGGAACACAAAAGCGTTTGAAAGCTCCATTCCGAAAGCTTTAGGAAAATTGGACGTTCCAATTTACAAAACATGTAGCATGACCTTGCTTTTCCGAATTCAACTTTAAATACTTGACGTGGGGTTGTATAGCTTCAACTGGTGCGATTTTCTAATAGGTAGCCGTGGAGTTTGGCTGGTAAGTTTGTATGAGTTTAAATAAATATAAATATCGTCAAAATACTTTTCACAGAGAAATCCAATATTGATGCTGTGCATTAACTAGTTAGTATTATAATTCTGTGAAGCAGTAATATGCTGCAGATGGCTGTCGAGGGGATTTTAGTGGATAGAAATTCCACATGACCCGGAACTGACGCGCAACTTCTATTAGAATAAAATTGTACGTCATCTTTAGAAGGATTTTTCTCCGTACCAAAAAGAACACCTACTTTGTAGAATATATTGAATTAGAGGTCAAAATTAGTTTAGAGTTACCAAAGCCAATGTCAAAGACGAAATTCATTGTATTTCGTGAAACTAGATAATTACCCATCCGCACTTACGAGCATCTCAGAAACTTATTTCGGAGGCTATTGATAGATGAATGGAACCGAAAAATAGGTGCAACGTTTTAACCACTTATATAACAAGTAATGAAAGGTGGTACTTCTCACTTTTTCCTACATTGTATGCACAAGCTTCTTTCTAAACTTTTTATCGAATAAACCGTCTACATCTTAAGTAATTTGATAAGTTTCATCGGTATTGGACTTTATATTATAAACTATATTTTATATCTCTTAAGTCTGACGTATGAAACGCTGCAAAACAAATAATAATCCTAGCGCTTCTAATCAAGTATGTCGGCAAAAAAATCTCATAATTTATGCGTACCTCATTAGGGAAGAGGATTAAAGCGTCCATATATTTCAACATGTATTCGTTCCATAATTTGCTCACGTACACTCGCCAGCGTTTCTCTTTGGCTCGTCGGATCCAAGACGGCACAAGGAGCGTGTAAATAATGTTTTATGCTTATTATTCAGTCATCGCTCATCCATTTCGTGTCAGAACCAACCGCTTTTTTCGTTATATTGATGACAATTTATTCCGCGCGGCCATCTTGTCAAGCTCATTGCGTTTTCAGCCGGCTACGATGGCAATTAATAACGAACTCAACTTTTCTTAAGTGGATCTATTGTTTTGGAAATGTTTAGAATATTTCCGTTTAAATTTTATTAAAGAGACACTAACTAATACCATTGCATAATTAAAAGCAAATACTAATCTCTACAACAACAATTAATTTAAAATAGATTGGCAAGAATCTGAAGCTTAAAGTTATAAACCTCATGAATCGCTAAGGCCTTAACTGTACAGGGTTCGAGTTTACAAGCTTCAATCCTGCAAACCCTCTTGGTCAAAAAGTATGGCTTGGCATCGCACAAGTGTTAAAATTCGTAAGAAGACTTAATTTAATGAAGACTTATTTAAGAATTCTGTGTCTATGTATGCTACAAAATATAACCGCAATATTTTTTGTACATTTCTTATAGTTTTTCCTTAAATATCACGTATGAGAGGAAAATATGCACTTACATATACTCGTATGATGATTCGAGACACGTTACGAAGATACGTGTCCCTATTAATTATTATGCGCAGAAGAATAAATTCTAGGACTACATTTATAAAGATATACGAGGTCATATGTAGGACACCGTGGACCCTTATTATTTAATCATGTCTGTATATCACAGCTATTTTTTGTGAAACTATAGAGCCGTAATAGACGAAACGTGAAAATAAAGTATTTTATATTTTTTTACTTTACATAATAGAATGGTAAAAATATGAATCAAATTATAACAACAATATTTATCAGTTATATATGTATGTTTAGTTATATATGTCTGAAGAAATTTGCCAGCAATTGTTTCTAGTCCATCTGTTAGAATCTTATGGAACTAATTCTTTGTGAGATATTAAACAAATAATTTGCAATTACTAAATTTTGTCAATTAAATATCTTACACCGCCATCTGTTAGAATTTTATGGAACTAATTCTTTGTGAGATATTAAAATAATAATTTGCAATATAATAATTTTGCGACTATAAATTGAGATGTAACCTATCTTGTATTTTAAGTTGGATTAAGCTGGACACGGTGTTCTAAATTTGATCAAAATCGTTAAGTAATGTAGGAGTCCATAGCGGACAAAAGTTGAAGCTGCCTTGCTGTGTAGATTTATAAACATATCCTTTATATCCGATAACTGAAATGTAAAGAGTGATTGTTTGATTGTATATCGTTAGGCTGTTTACCAGAAAGGTATGGCTGATTTATCAACGGCTATAATATATCTCATGCAATTTGGACCCAACCAAGTTGCTCCGAGCTGTTGTATGATTAAGTGAAACCAACTGTGCGTAGTACAGATTTGTGTTACGCACTTTCCCCTGCGAACTATCGAAGCATGTCCCAGAGGTGAATAAGTTTCCTAATCAAATCGAAACCTATTACAACTTTGAGAGAATGTTATCAGATTATTGAACGGCCCATTGGTAATTTTCTTGAACCTATTGCCCGTGTATATGGTTGTATTTAATTAACATAGCGTTAAGGTTTACTTTAGGTAATACGACAGAATATTGTTTAATTGCCGGTCTTATACATCCTTCGTACCTCTAAATATACTGGACTGTACGTGTATGTGTAACATTATTTACTTACTATCTATGACAGGTCGCATGTTAAAAGTTTAAGTTTTTCTAAAAGTTAACAAGATAAAAGGTATACATTAGTATGTATCTATATACATAAAAATTTTCAATTGGTTTGTGTATGCTTTAATAACGCGAAAAGTTCTGCACCGATCGAGTTCAAATTTGGATACAAAATACATTCGGCGTCAAGGATTGTTCAACCCATACTCCCCAAAATCTTAAACAACTGACTGTTAATCTTAAAAAATTTGGATCAAAGAGCAGATTTTGTACGGTCCGACTCCCTTCCCCCTACCCCTAATGATAATCCCCTCCCAGAAGAAGATCCTGGATACGACCTTGTCTGTTATTAATACAATTGTAATTTAAACGTTTGTCCGGAATCAAACCTAAGACAAGCCTCTCAAGACTCTTGCACGACTTAATTCCCTCATCCACATTCCACCATCATAAGTTCCAACTTCGTCGTCAAATAAAAGTCATAATCACCTACTGCATAAGAAAGGGTGAATACAACCGGAGCGTGCTCAGAGCAATGGCCTCAATCGATTCTGCATTTTCGTTACTCAAACTAATTTGTGAAGTTCCCGCAGTTGGAGTGCGGCGCGCCGTCAATACCGTCCAACAACAGTAGGACATCTAATTGGAAAACTTTGTCCACTGTCATCATTCTACTTTACCTGGTTCGGGAATACCAATCTCTACAACAATATACTGTATACACCTAATCTTATATGTACCTTGTGCGCAGAGGCGATGAGAATCTAGAAAAACTGAATGTAGTTGGGACCACGTTATGGAAAAAGATGGCGCGGTCGTTCACCAATATAACATGGACGAATCAAGTGAACGATTCGACGTCCTCTAAATTCTATAAAGTCGTACGTGATACGTTGGACAGAGACCGGTGGAGGCATATCTAATGATGATAAACATGACCTTCAGATATGAGGGACCGACTTAAGAAAAAGACTATTACCTTTGTGAGAAATTGTAGAAACAGTTCCTTTTCTGTGATACCTATGGTGTAGCCGATGTCCATGATACATTATTACGATACGAAACATTATTGAAGTGGTAAATGATCATACAACAAAAATTCACGAAATTTAAGTAATACAACAACGATTTGAACATCTTTGATTTGAAATTCTAAATTTTAAATCACGTGCGCTAAATTTTTAATGCTTGACTTCAATCCAACATAATACAAGAATATATGGTCGACCCGGCTCCAAACAAAAAATAACCGGATCGTTAACAGCTCTAAATAAGGGTAAATTTTAGGAACCGGCTATAAAAGGGATAATAAATATCGAGACAATCGACCGTGTCCGACCAAGGTTCAATCGGATCGTGTGACCAGCCCGCTGAAAAACGAAACCTTTAGAACAAGGGACAAACTAACAACGCCCACGGGAGATTACATTTTTTTCATTGAACTCTGTTTACTCGCATACAATCGACCGTGCGACTGTCAGTTGAGGCATTTCCTCTGCGCTATAACATGGGGTTCCATAAAAAGAGTATTAATCACTTCCTTCAAGGCGGTAACACACCTGCAGCTTCTTTAATATTGCACGTTTTTATACGCGACGTGATTACTTGCCATCATGAGCCGTATTTCTGTTTAATTGTCTGTCACATTAATAAATGTAGATCACGATAGTTCAGCGTTTGTCTGAGCTAATTGTAAGGATTACTTCATTGTTAATGCAGTGGTTACCTTAGATTTTTTTCTGACTCCATTCTTGACTTATACATACAATATAGGTACTTGAGAAATGAGTAATTGTCCTATATATACAACCATGAGCACAGGCAGCGACATATAGTCTTTACAATAAATCCAATCTATATCGTCTCATACCTTGTAAATTGTAAAACAGAATCAATCTTCAATATCAAAATATTCAGGTATCAAGAACCATCTTCGCTTCGCTCCGAGAAGCTTGTCGTGTAAGATCACTGGAAACAAACGAACAAACAAACATAAAAGTTAACCAGCTACTAGTACTAGCTTACAGAACCCTAAAGCAGCGATGTGAAATATGTACATTGTGTTATATCGTAGCTCACCCTAATCTCGGCGTTTGGATTTAACATCGTTGTTTGAAACACAGCCGCTAAAAGGGGTGTTAAAGTTTATACGGAAAACCACATTTCTTGGAGTATTGAACTCCAAAGTTGTGTTGGCGGTCGAAGTTGGGGGCTACAACTTGTAAATTAATAATAATGGAAAAACATTCTCATGATTCACATTATAAAGTTAAAGGCGATGAGGGCAATTTACGAGTATTGTAATTTATAGAGCTTTAACAAGTCACGGACTTTTAAATGGGGAGTCTAAAGCTTCGAGCAGTTCGGATACGGTGATTCTCTTATAGCGTTGTATATTGACGCAGACTTTCCCGAAACGATATCTCCACCAGATAGATATTTACTGTAAAAGATAGATGTGTACTGCCATCTAATAGTGAATAAATCTCTGCAATATCCTCGACGTATTTACATTATTTCAACGACATGATAATCACTCGCGATATTTATCATCGGTTTCTGAAAGGCTTGTCAAAACCTTGTTGAACTAACAGGCATGTTAATCAAAAGCTCGGTCGAATTAATTTGGTTTCTGAAACGTTGATTACAGAATGATAAATCAAAAAACAAAATCGCGTTTGACAAACGACATGCAGAGAAATTTGATAGCTCTGTGCTCTGTTTAACTGATCAAACGTTCAAATTAAATGTGACAATCATGTTTACTGAAATCCAAATGACGTTTGACAATAGATCTAACAGTTTATTAGTCAGAAACTGGCAGTTTAGACTAACTGTATAAGCTGTGACTTACTCGTATAAGCTCCAAATTGATAATGTTCATCATGTATACAATTAAATCCAATAGGAATATTATTAATAACTTTCACATCTTTTATTATTTAATTCTGTCTGAGAGCCCTGAATTGATCTTCATTTGTTTTATTTTCTACAGGACGCATCTGGTAAATGTATGGCAACGCAGAAATATCTCGTGAAGGAAAGTCCAGAGATGTTGGCTATCGCCACGTGGACGGGGCAAGTCCCGAGGCGGCCTCCACTGCCGCCGGGGGCAAAGCTCTCGCAGCTGATGGCGCTCGGCTCCAGGCGGGACCCCGGCCGTGTTGTGTGGATGCTCGCTAAATCCGATTCAGAAATGAAGTGAGTTTTTACTTGCTCTCAGTAACTCAATACCTAGTCTAATTTGTATAGACGTAGTTGTTTCAAGTACACAATTAGATTATGTAACTATTTGGATATCTTTCAATCTTTTTTAGAACATCTTTGCCCTCGCCATCAGTGTCCCATGTTTTTAATTTTATTTTATAGTTATTACTTTTTAACTCTGCTTTGAAAATATATGTACGTATGTATAAAACAATATTTGTTTGTGAATTTGTCCTTTATGGACTCTGAAATGGTAGAGGATAGAGCATTAATGTCTTTAGCACATTTGTTCAGAATTCTTTTATTTTATTTTTTTTCCTTTTAGTTTTGGTACCAAAATTATATCGATCGGACACATGGTCGATAAGTTACAGTTCAAAAAGTTGATTTTTTTCGTATAGGCAACTATTTGTGACCTTTTGACGCGTCAGAAAACCTTATGATTTATTCGTACATGTATACGCCAGACGGATACTGATTATTCTTTAATTAATTTATTTTTTAATTACCGTGAAACTCATATATACTGCATTTCTTTGAGTACTTATGTATATAGATTATTCTTGGAGTATAAATCACTTTGCAAGGTTGCATATTTTATATTATCTAATGATGCATATTATTAAGTATACAGTATGTATCTATATCAATATAGTAACTATTTCAGATAAAAGTCTGTTTTTTTCACATACAATGAACACGGAAAGTAAATAAAACCGTTTTAGGGATTTTGTTATCCTGCCTCTTATTTATAGGAGGGATAAAGTTTGACAATAATGATGGCGCAACGATACAGGCTTTTCGTAATGGCTTCCGTAAAAATATCAAAACTTTTTGCTACTGTATTTGTGATAGAATCGACAATAATCAATATCCATTACAGTTATCGAACCGTAAATTAATCTGTATAAAATAGGATTAAATATACTTAATCATTTATAACAAAAACATTGTTATTTCCCAAATATGGCAAATATTTCCAACTTATCATTTTTATTCTGATTGATATCAATATTAACGTTTTTAGATCTTCATATAAAGTATTCAATTTATAATAAATAAATGATAGTTTTATAGAAAATTATTGTAACTCTACCTTTATTTGTTTAGTAAAATAGACATGCTCCATAACTATTTAAAACTTTCATAATATTGTACTAAAGATTTTTAAATGATTTACCTAAGTAAGTAGATTGAAATGTTTTTTGTATTTTGAAATAGCTTTCTTTGCTCAGTGCTACAAAACTCGCAATTACTTAAAAGAAAGGAGATCTCGTGTCAGGGTGTGGCACGAAGGACATATAGGATAATGAAACTTCTGAATCCATTTTAAAAACATGTATTTGAAATAGGTATATTTTTTAACTAAATATTTTATATGATTGTAACCTTTTTTATATTAACTTTACTTTATCGCGGACACTCAACATATTAATTAAATAACCGATATTTCGACCCAGTTACACGGATTAAGGCGAGATGATCCATATAACTGTAAAATAATACAGAGATCGTGAGTACCCGCTACAATTAAAATAAACATTTTATTTTGTAAACTTAATCCTTAATACGTGTTTTTATATTAATGTCTAAAAATTTATAACGTTTAGTAATTTTGAAAATTATAATATGTTTACGGTCGAGAACCATACAATTAATACAAAAGTAATCACTTAACTAATCGATCAGACGGTTCAAGCTCCGTTAGAACTGCAAACATTGTTCTTTATAATTTAAAGCGATACCTGCACAGCGATACATTTGAACTACAGGCCCGGTCACTTTAATGTGTCCACGGGCTGAAAACTATGCTGAAGCATTAAAACACATTGCACCGTAATATTGACTTAATTAGAAGCTTCTAACATTATTATACTTCAACATAAACAACAATAGCAACTTGTATTACGATTCGTTTTTTTTTATATTTCGTTTCGTGTTTTCGTGTATAGTAACTTTTCAGTTACCTAAACGGTCGGTATAAGATCTATTGGTACGGTTCTTTTACAAAAATTAACAATACTTTAATATTGATCACAAATATATTACTAGGCCATCTTAACATTACAATTACACACTTTACAAAATCAACGGAATTATAACGAGCAAGCGAGTGTAACAGAATTACAACGGATTTTTCTAAAGAAAAATAAATATACTACGATATTCATTAAAGGTTTTTAAAACACCTAACAAATATTTCAATTAATACTAGTGCTATGGGACAATAAACAAGGTATCTATGCAAAAACTAACAAAACAATTTTTAGACATTATCTGAAATGACAACATTTCCTTTTTCTAATTTTAGATAATTCTTATCTCGATACATCTCATGTAGGTACCTATACGCGCACCTTCCTCTTTATACAGTATACTCGGTACACTAAACACAGAATCGTGAGAACTTTAAAGTACTTGAAGTATTACTTTACGTTTTAATCGCACTTACCTAAATTTAGCGCAACTGTTACAGCAGTAAGTTTGTTCGCTTAACTTAACGTGATGCGTTTAACGAACACTCGCAGCGAGAGGGAACTCGTGGCTCAAGTTCAAAATTACCGACGTTATTCATCAGTCGTTGTGGAAACGAAATATTATATACGTTTATGTAATCCTCAGTAAAACAACTTATATACAAAATATTAAAAGTAGTTTGCCACCTTAGCGCATTTTCTCTATGTCAGTTAAAATGTGAATAGAAATATTAATAGAAATAATATTTTCACATATTTATAAGAATCTTTAGTAATAAAAATTTGATATGTCATTACTTTTAATATATATTTTTTTATATATTTCAGTAAGTAATGTTTTGATTTCAATAAATTATTTGCATATGCGTACATATAACATTGAAAATTATTGAGACTAAAAAATTACACCGGTAATCATTAATACATTAGTACTAGACAGTTACAATACTTTTATTGTTAAAAAATATTATTAATTACGGCCCTTGCTTAATACGGAATCAGTATTTTAAGGTCAATTTAATACTTTAATTTCCGCTTAAATTTCATGGTACTGTTATGTAATAAGTGCAATTAAAACTGGATAATAATGGAGCTTAATTCTCACAATTACTATAATATGATGTTTGTAACTATGTATTTATTTGTATTAATAGTAGTGTTATGAAGACAGCGAATGTTGTAACACAACCTCATATTTCTGGTACAACGATTTTATGTCAGAAAATGTATATCATAAAGCGTTAACGTTTAGATAAATATCCCTCAGATCCACCGAGCTAAGCCCACCGTGTGACATATAGACCCATTCCACGTTTGCCGCTAAACATTTTTTACGTTGCGTCGACGTCTAAACCTTATGGCAGGGCCATGCAACATACGGCCCACTAGAGGCTTTTATTCACTACATGCGTCATTTGTTAGCGTCAAAAATAAACGTATATATAGGAAACATCACTACATTTTGTTGCGCAGTTTCACGAGTTAATAACATATAATATAACATATAGATTTTGTTTTTAACGCTCAACGTTGTTCCTCGTATCACGGTGCGAATTTACTTTGAGCGTTTCGGCTCGTGGGTAACTATTACCAACATGAATACACCATACATCAATAGGTAGGGTATACAAGGTTGTGTTACTAGTAAATACATTTATATGGTTATTTTAAATATATGTATTTCTTCACTAAGTACACATGTATGTAGACGCGGTTATTCATAATAACACAAAATTCTTTGTTTTTGCTGCTATTTCGCAAAACTATACGAATATTATTACAATCCAGATCCATTCCACTATTGGGCTCGAATGTCTTCATGCAAATGATAAGTACTGGCCAATGTTTCCCACGGCTAGCTAAGCGCGGAATGATAGACACAGGTTTTAATTACATTATGCATAGCCCTGAAGAATTCAGTTTACTTCGCGTCGATTTATTTATAAATTACGTATCGATTAAGAAGTTAATAATTCAAAAATATGGTACGTGCAAGATTTATACGTATTAGAATGTGTCTCAACTCACAAAGTTATCATTTTTGTTCTTCAACCTGTGGCTATACTTCTGACCACAACTTCTGACTGACTACAATATACATATGTATATAAATACTGTTGAGGTAACGCAGACCTGTGATCTCTACGGTATCTATGGCATGTAGTATTTGGCCGTGTTTAAGTAAAGAAGGGTTTTGAATTTGGAAAGGTTTTAAATTGAGAAGAGTAGAAAACGGGCTAGGCAGTGAGATGATGTGTAAGTAGACTTAGAAAGGAGTTTGTAGTGATATTATTTCATGTTATGGTTTTATATTATTTAGTACATTTGTAAACTTTTAATGTAAATAATAACGTACACGTTTTGTACAATTTAATTTATACCATCCCCCAAAACCAATAACGAATACATAGTACCATAGTGTTCAAGTTTATATGAAGTAATTGGAGATATACCGCGCGAGTGCAACACTGAAAACTTTTTAAACATATCTCGGTCGCTCGCTAGTCTCGCTACTGAACACAGTTATTCACCGTTTTAACGTAAATGCTCTTATTTTCGTTTAAAGTTGCATCGTACAGACGTCTGGGAACATCTTCAATCCATTTTGTCGGGTGGAAAATAGTCTGTGCTTTATTCTCAGGGACAAGTTTCTCCATTGTCTGTACCGAAACATCAATATCGCTACAAAGTCTGCGAAATTTCTAGAAAATAACATGTCATTACAATTTCTATTCATGAATCATCCATATTATTACTAGACCTATCATTTTGTATAAGATGAAGTGTGACTGTTATACAGAAAGTAAAATGATATTTGCACTGAAATTGTATTGGAATATAATATATAATATTATTAAAGTAAAATCCCCCGCCGCCTGTCTGAACGCGATAAACTCAAAAAATACCGAACGGATTTTTATACGATTTTTACTAATAGACGGCATAATTCAAGAGGAAAGTTTGTTGTTTATTATACACACGGACTTTTGGGATATTAGAATGAAATGTGACAATTATTGTTGAAGATGTCGGAAATAATCAAACCGATTAGGAGCTTTCGTCGGGACCTTTACCTAATCACTTTAATATATAATTCGACAATGTACTCGTATCTTCCGTGGAAATGTTAATCTTTTATAGGTTTAAATGTTAATCTTTTATAGGTTATAAAGCCCGCGATGACATATGTATGTATGTCTATCTTTTAAGGGTAGCTTATTATAGCCATTTTAATATTAAAAAAAATCGTAACATGTTTAATATGGAAAGTTATTTAGTCTCTTACGATATTAATCCTTATGTAATTAAAAAGGTACATTAGTTACATTAAGCATTTCATTCACATTTTATTATCGCCTTTTTACAAAGACAATTGAAATTAATGAATCTTAAGGAATTATCGCCAAATTAAAACTATTGCGCCAGATGTAAATTCAAGGCATTTTATAATGACACAACATGCGTGATGAAAACATGAAAAATTTAAATTTGTGTATGTACAC
>DWJN01001166.1:0-19097 GCA_018248895.1 Carystus phorcus
CCGCGCCGCCCCCGCCTGAGGGCGATGCAATACCACCACACCATGCGCTATTCAATGCTGAGACGCTTACAAACCGACTGTTTGTTTATAAGCATAATAGTTAGGACGTTAACATTTTATTGCTTAATGAAAGGGTTTCTCCTATTCAATTCCTTCATTTTAATGTTAATAATACCATTAACATTAAGATTATGTTATTGGTAGATATTGGAATTAGATTTCTTACCTTTGAGAAATTCTGTGTTTTTACAAACGTTAAAATCAATCTAAAGGTTCGTAAAGTGTACCAAACGAGGAGAACCAATAAGATGGGATCTTCAATTGCATACCAAATGTGGATACACCATATTTTGCAATGCTCGTTTTGGCTTAATGTGTTTTATTCAATATTTAGTGAAGCCGTATACACGAAAAGGCGAGGGACCTTTCATCTTACAGAGAGAAGACTTAAGTCTGGCAAACAGTTCTTCATCCATTATTTTGCACACAGTAGTATTGGCTTTTTATAACATCAACGGCAACTGACAAATATTAGGTACGTTGGCAACTAAGTCATAGCTGATTTCAAATAAGAAGGAAAATTCAGAATCTTTTTTAAAAAAATTAACTTAATACAATTAGATATCGTCCGTTTTTGTGGATGACCCTTTTCAATCGTTCTTGCAGTGTAAAAATTCCCCGTTCGTAAAATGTCTGGCCTTTGCTATTAAAAATATAGGTTAGATGTAGGATGAATCTATCGACAAAAACGGCAATGACTTAGTTGCAAACCTATTATAAAGGTACCCATAAAACACATCCTATTATTACTTACATTGTTTTAGGATTCGAACTGCAAAATTTTATAAAGCGGTTGTTCAATACTGACGGAATCATAATAACCGTATAGTAGGAACTGAAGGAATAATACCTAAAGGAATATGTGCTAAGCTTCAACTAAATCAAACAATAAAACACGAGACAGAATTCTATCACAAGATTATTCAACATGTAATTTTTCACTAATAAAATCCTCCGTAATCGCTAATATATCCACGTAAAACCTTTATACCTTACATTACACGTTCCCAAGCCGTACAGCACACACGCAGGTCATTGGCTGGATAAAATACCCGATCCAGGATAACCGAGTTCCGAGTAGGGTGAGTTCAATTAATTTAAAGAGCATTCGTTAATTTTATTAATGTGCGCCAGCCTAAATCTACGATCGGCGTAGATGTGATCGGGAGCGCCTTCTCATTTTCGAAATTAGCAAATGAGTAAAAAACAAACTGTTGGTAACCGCCAACAGAGAGCACAAGATAAAGAAATATACGGAGAGGTGCTGCGTTCGAGGGGCAAGATAACACCATTAACGCCGGGAGGCTGCTGGACAAAACAAAGGAGCGAGACGACGTTTCCAACCGACAAAACAAAAGACTACAACCGCCTAACGATTACATAGTAAACTCAACTTTAAATATAATGCAAAATGGTGTCAATCGCAACGACTTAACTTTGTAACTTATGCGGGTAGTTCGAAAACGATCTTATATGTTGGTAAGAGTGCGAAAGGGCCAGCATGCGATGGAAATGATAGCGAAATGAGTGAAGTAAGTTTTTCTCAGCCACCCAGCCAGCAACATAATTAATGACGCTCGTGTCGGAGACGAATTTATAAATTGGCTTTATTCCGTTTTAACAAAGGGTGGGACATGCGTGATACGACTGATAGCCCATCTACGCAGCGACATAATTACTGTAATGCCGATACTTTATTAAAATATACGTAAAAAGGAAATGTGGTTGTAGCTATTATTTGTCCAACGCCGAGAACAGATCCCTTACAATGAGAAGCCTTTGAGTATACTACGTTAGCTTATTACAAAATGATTTATCTAAGGTCCTTGATATCGCCAAAAATGTTAAAATTTAATGATCAAATTTAAAAAAAAACAAATAGGACGGTAATTTCTTAAAATAAGCTTTCATAGCAATAGCTTATTCCAAAATACATAATTTGCTACAATTCTGACTCTTACAAGTTTACATATAAAGGAATTCTACTGCAATGATTTATGCTTTGTTGATTGCCCCAATCATAATACTAAATAATCGATTGATTTTAATACAACACATTCAATGGTCCTGAGGTATGCCAGAATGTGATTGATCGCAACATCGAATAACATCTAAATGAGTAAGTTCAAGTAGTTTTGTCAGGAACAAACAGTAAGCGGCTACTGTTGCTTACTTATTATTCTGCCCGAAGTAAAACTGTCAGAGATTGATCGAGTGCACGGAAATTATTAATAGAATCTGTGAACTTTGGCGTGACGCAAGGTGATGGAATGAATTCGAGATTAACGACCAGAGAATTGACTATTAACATATTTGAATGCATTGGGACACGGAGTGCGATTCTCACTAATAAATGTTATATAATATAGGATTCCTGTGTGGAAGGAAAAGACAACACCCAGTACGAAACAGAAAATTAAACCCATCAAATTTTTGCTTCGCTGGGAATCTAACTCAGAACCTTTTGTTAGACAAACCGATAACTATTGCGATGTGATTTTGAATTTAGAGCTTCGATTTCTGGATAAGAGACGTCCAGCGACCAGTCCAGTCCACGACTGACGAAGAGCGGTGGGCTAAACTGCAGATACTGATTCGAGTAATTTTAGCTTTCGTCCAAAGACATTGAAATCTCCACTATTTTGAGTTGCTGGTTATGTTAAATTCTTTTGTTTTTTGTTGTACAAGAGATCGAAGGACATAATATTCAATAGACCATTGGAATTTGGAATGTATTCAATGCATTCATCGGTTAGATTATATTAGGTATGGCCGTATTGTTGGTGTTTTGGATGTTGATTCTATTGAGCGTGCAATCCTTCCTTAGAACCTGCTTCCTGCTGCTTGCAACTTGCTTCCGTGGAAACGAATGGACTTGATATTACATATTATAGCGTAATCGTCTCTTCGTTAAATATTATAACTGAGTAAGTAAGATAGTAGTTAGTTCTATAATTCAGTAATTTGTTTCGCGCACTTCCGTGTTCCCAGTTAATTACGCTATGGGAGTTTTCAAGAGGCGAGTGAATAGGATTTTACTAAGTTAATGTGTCCATCATCTCAGACTTCTTCAACACTTACCACTACGTGGGGTTGACGTCAAGTATTTAAAAAAGAAGTTACTACTCAGTTGTGGTAATTTTTTTTTTAGTTAGTGCTCGAGTATAGTCGACGATAAAAGAAGGTGTAATCTAACAACTTTAGCGACAATTACATTACATTCTTTGACTATTTAAATTATTAGGTCAAAGTTTATTTAGCAAGGCAACGATTTTAAAACTAACGAGGCGGCCAACAATTCATATTTTTATCAGCACCATCAATAACAGCTAATCGAACTTATTAGAAAATATCTACGGTACACCGCTTGCAATAAATCGAGATTCCTTTCCCAGCAATAAATAAAAAGGCATCGCACAATCGTGGTCATAACTGTTAAAGAGCATTATTTGTTTCGCATATAATAATGGCCATATTTGATAGAGATGATCGCAGGTTAAGCGAATAGTCTCGAATCAGTTTGATAAATCGAATATTTTTTTTTTATTTAAACTAATGTAGAATTCCAAATCCATTTAAGGCGAGTCATGTATGTGACTAGCAATGTAGACTTGTTTAAATTTTATATTTTTATTTAAAGCGCTATTACTCATAAACATAAATGTTAAGTACTCTCGTAAGTTACTAAAAAGTAATTTTTAAACCCTATTAATTTAAACTATGTGATTTAAGCATCACTTTTTCCTATACACTCGTTCTAGTGTACGTATGGCTCGTTTAGTTATCATCGAAAACATTTTAATTTACAATCGAATAATATAGCATTCGAAATATCATTCCAATTATGGTTGTTTCGTCCCATCTCTAATACTTAGCAGGCAATATCAGTTAATACGGCGGGGCCGGTATAAATCGGCGCGCTCGCAATCTAGCATCGCGCCCCGCCCCTCGCGAGTAACTCACTGCTATCTGCGCCGAATATTGTTAATCAGTGTATCATTAGCTCTCGGAGTCCACACTAATCGAATTTAAATGTACGGCTTATAGTTATACGCATCTATACATATAGGTATAAGTACCTATATATGTACTGAAACATATTGAGTATTACTTAGGCGAAATCAAGCGATTTAAAGACACAATAACTTTATATTTCCAATCAATTATATTATTGATGTTGATTTGTATAGTTAAATGAAATATCTTCTTAAGCGCCATGAAGACCGAACTTTTAATTATGCACTTAAGTGGATCACGTCCACTCTTTCGAATGTCCTATTTTAGAAGTCATCTTTTAAACAGTACTTAACGTGTATTTGGATGATTTTTTTTATTGAATGTGTTACACAAATATTAAATAATCAATGACAGTTACTTGAAACAATGCTTTTTAATTTTTTTTATTCGCAAAACACAAACATGTTTATCAACTCAGAAAAACCACAAAAATCTGCTTAGTATAGTCGAGTTTATATTCAGATAACTAAATAGAATACGCTAGTATAGTTTGTCTATGATAGAATGAAACAATTCAATTAAAGTTTTCACCGTGAAACTAGATGGCGTTGAACAAACTTTTGAACCGAATAATAAATAAGGGATATTTTTTCCAATTGGCGTTCGGAATTTTCTTTTGAAAGAACAACGCAATCGTGTATTTAATTTGGTATTATTTCATCTTCTGTATTTTTCTTCATCTTTAAGCTTGACAGAACGAGGAACACGACCATAGGTAACCAAACACCACGCTGTAAATAATCGTGAGTTTCGATTCCAGACTTGAATTATTTAAATTAAATCAATATCAAATTGCATTAAATTGGTACCTTATTGGAACTAATTGACAACCTTAAGATCGTTCTATGATATTGTTACATTTAAAAGGCAATGACTATTACGATTTTGATATGAATAGTAACAATAATAGACGAAGCTCAGATCTATGAATATTCTGTAACAATATACGAGGAGATATAATTATATATATGTTTATATAATTGTCTATGTATTAATTAGTATATATTAAGGAATGTACAACGCTAATCACGAATAACATTAATAGCTGTAGTTAGCAGTTATTTAATAACATTTTTAGAATTAACTCGGTCAGTACATATAAAGAACATGTTCAAAAATTTCCATCAGTTTATATTTCATTTCATTGATTGTAATTTAATTGATCTGTAACAGTTTCGATGTTCATACAAATAAAAAAAACTATTCCTTTAAAATTGAATTAAGCGGTACTTTTGAAGAATCTTTTCTAATCAAATAATCATTATTAAGCATGTTTGATTACTACGAGTGTAAATGAATAAAGAGAATTACCGAATTAGAAGCGCTTATAGCTCGGAAGCTCGCGTCGTTCCTAACCGAGCCCCATTTACCTGGATGGGTGACCGCTAGTGGCTAGTTTCCGTGTTTCGGAGGGCACGTTAAGCCATCATTCCCGGTTATCGTATACAGCAGTCGTCATGCCATATTGACCACTTACCACTCCACCACAATCCGTTCTGGAACAGTATAATTGAGTATCTTCTAGGCCTACTTAATGATAACGAGAGACTCGTGGCTCCTATTGGACTCTTCATGAATTGTAGAAAAAGAAAATTAGAGAACATTACAAAAATATCTGTATTGAAGTGGATTAAAAACCAGGCAGTGTGTTCAGCAGTTGAAACCGAAGCAGATGGCGCTGCCCGCGATAGCTCCATAGCGCACGGCCGATACAGATAACGCGGGGAGGCGCGGGTATACATCCCCAAAACGAACAAAACAGTCACTTTCTGTCTCATTCCTTCTCACTTTAAACTAACGGGGTTACGTTAGTGATCTCTCGCTCTAAGGTACAGTCGGATTGTTTAGACTTGGTGCAAGAAACCTAAATGACATCCCTGGTATGCTGTACGTAAATTTACGAAATTGTACGAAAAGGAAGAACGTATATACGATAGTATACCGGGATACCAAGGATGTATTTTTTCTTTGTTATTTCCTTGTCATTTTTACGCAAATTTAAGAACACCAATAGAAATTCCAGCGTTAATATTGTCCCTTAATATATTTATAGTAGTCCATCCTTTTATTTGCAGCATTTCGCTTATAATAAACTATAAATAGCTGTTATTATCAATGGACAAGTATATTCAGAGCATAAATTATAAGACTGTGGCCCGATCATGACCGGCTATGGACATCAGTAGGTCCAAAAGCATCAACGACACAGTGGTGATCTCTAAGTGAGCGGAGAACTGACTTTACAAAACCGACACTAAAAGCAAAATACGTTGATAGAGGAGTATGTTTGCACTATACTACAAATGCTATTTATTACTCACCAGTATCAAAACAAAGGTATAATAAAGAACCTTAATAGCAGCATTTACTTAAGAATTTATTTTAATAAGTGTCATCCAATAACAGTTTGAAAGCATTATAATAATTTATGACAAATTTACAAGGATAGAAATAACGTTAAAACAAGAGGAATTTATAAAGTTAAGTAATATTGGGAAGAATTGTCTAAGAAAACAACACGTCTGTACTGACCATTCTAAAGCAGGCGTGTTACGAAGCCAATAAAGTATTTTACAAGTGATACAAGAGTACGCCAATCGGCGAGCCGGATCTCTCGGGGCTTTAACTTTATAAATACTGCGCTATTTATTTCTGGAAATCAGCCCGCTCTCATCAATATGGGTTTGGGTGTTCTGCCTTCGAGGAATTGCATACCGCTCAACTTTATATTAGGGATAATTTCCTGCGTTATAATGGACTTCGAAAGAGTTGTAGGGAGAATCTGATTCTACTGACTGTTAATGACGTTTGAGACAAATTTGCTTCACTTGGCCTTACTTGTCAAAATTGTAACAAATGGATAATAAGTGTCATAATTGTAACAAGTCGATATTTACTAACATGTATCCTATTTTCCAGGTTGTTATCATCTATTTAAATATAAGCCGAATTTGCAGCCAAATTAGAACTATTAGATGAAAAACATACAGTAAGTATTTTTACTTTTTAGTTACTTTGTATGAGTTATCAAGGAAAGTCAAATTGCAAAGGGCAAAATATTAACCGCTGCTCGCTTCTCACTGGGCTGCATGGTAACTGGATCGAATATTAAGCCGCCCAAATTCAGAGTGTCGTTTATCAAGGCACACACAGTAGTCGAATGCGACGCCGGCCTATGTCGCGCGTCGCCGCAGTCGCTGCGACATGTCGCGAGCTCCTTATACGCAATGAATGGGCCCAGTGTGCGTGTAGGCGAACGTAAACGGAATATACCCGTGTAATTAGGAAATCTCTACTTTTATTTATTGACCACGCGCGAATCGTATGCTAATTTCGTAAATTGGCTCAATATTACTGCCTACCTAACAAATTAAAGCGTTTAGCCCCGAATAGTTGATAAATAATTTCGTTGAAACGTTACTAGGTGAAACGGTTGTTGTTGTTGTCGTGCTTTTAGCTTGTCACGCCGTCGATAAGTGTTGGTAATGGCTCGATATAGATTAACGATTTAATTCGTCGGTATATATTCTTCGCTGACAGTCCGTTACTCGAGCTCAGCCCCAGTAAATCATTAAGGGACGTGCCAATGCCTCAGGGCTCGCCACCGTGCGGATAAGGCAATAAAACTCATTCACACGTTCGTCAACCTAATAGATGCCTTATTAAAAACGTGCCGCTTACTTCTGAATCGATTTCGATCCACACTTATCGATTTATTTCTCGATGCACTCAATTGAAATTAACACTGCCAGCTGCGTTTACGCGCCTGAGTTGATTTAGATTTCGCGTTAGTATTCAAATTAATTCTTGTTCCATTCTACGTGTACGCCTTATGTAAAACTTCAGTTAGATGTGATTTAGTTAGGGTCACCGCGTTTAACACGGACTGTGTGCCGACTGTTAAATATTCATCTAAACGTCAGAATGCTTCAAAGTTACTACTTCTGTAGTAACAATATATAAATCTTTTCAGAAAATATTATCATTATGCAACTTGTATTAATTTAATTTGTTAATATAATTTGTAAATCCTTTTTAGAAATGAAAGTAGTCCGAAGCTTATTCCATTACCTAGCTTTACTGTATATTCATGTATAGTAAAGACATCCATTGCTTATTTCTTTACCGTGGGTCCTGCAAAGGGGCCATTTTTGGTTCACTTCAAAATTTTCCGTGTTAAATATGATCCAAAGAAAGGAAAATATATTGTATACCTTAGAATTCTTATACTGTTGTCAAAGTTATGTGAATTAGCTGGAATAGTAGTCTATGGTCTAAGGAGATCTAACAAAGAGACAGTAATGCATTGCAAATAAACTTAGCTTCTTTTAAGCCTTGATATAAATTAGAGTCAGGAGTCGTTTAATGTTTGAAGCGTCGTACCTTTGTTCTTAAACAATTAAGTAACGTTTTATGAATAAAAAGGTTATTCAGTATGACCTTAGAAACAAAATAATGAGAATTAAGTTTAGTATTGCGAAATGTATCACTGTTTCGTTTTAAGAGTAGTCCTATCACCTACACCGTCACGCAACTACTTGCTTCGGGCAACAATGTATTAGAATTGTAGGGCGTTAGGGCTAACTATTAGTGAAGCGTTTTATCCGAGACAATTTGATGTAATCTGGTAAAGTATCCAATGTCATATTTTGTAATTAAGGTGAGAAGAAATATTTGGACTCAGTTTATAAATATGATAGATAATGGATATCCATTTATTGAATTAAGCAGTATTTTTAGAATCGTAGCAGGTTTAAACGTACCTCTTTTGATTACTCAACTGTCATAAATATTTACTCGCTAGCTCTTCAGTAGGTAATTGGCTCTTCTTATTTAGCTTTGCGTTTGGACGTACGAATTTTGGTCGCTAATTTAGTCCTTGTCTACGAAAACTTTGGCTAATAAAACATTTACTCACTTTAACCATATAAATTTATATAGTCACTTTAATGAATACAAAGAAAACTGCAGCTAATTACAAATATATAATCTTTAAAAGCACTTAAATACGCAATTCAATATCCACATAAGCGGAGTATTCATAGCCAAAAGAACATTACATTGTAGCATGGCTCAATTTGAATAAAGATTCAATCACCCAGATAAACAGAGCGAAGGGTTAAAGGAACGATTCGCCAAGTCATTGACCGGTTGGCGGGCTCCGTTAGAAATAATAAGGTAGGAATCCACCTGTCGGGGGTCGGCGCGTGGGAACGCTCCCCTAATTACCCGAGCCCCAGATAACGAGTCTAATTCGCGGGCTGCGTGCGCCCCGTCCCGGTCTCACGCACGCATTGTCTTCGGTAATTGCCGATCCTGTTCAATTTGTTGGATTTGTTGCCTCTCCGCGCAGTGATTCCTTTAAGTGGCCTTTCAATTGGCTAAATAAATCCCGAGCGCGTTTACCCTCCTAAGCGTTCCATGGAAATCTACTATGGTAAATATAGTGCGCTATTATTTTTGCATTTTGTTGTCTATGAGATGTAACGAACTGTTGCGCGTGTGAACATTCCTCAAGTGTTTAGTTCTCCTGTATTGACAAAAATTAATTAAGTTCAAATTTACCTAAACCTATCATTTTTTTTATGGTGTACGTCGTAGATTGAAACACCTATTGGTGTGACTTCTAAAGGCCTACTTTCCGCCAGACATTTACTTTAGACACTAAGACAAGGACGGGCAGACTGAGAATAGAAATTTAAGCTCATTCAAATTTAATTCTCGCTGAGAATTGATCCCAAAAACTTTCGAATGGTGGTTCAGCATGGTAACCAATGCGCTATAGGGGTAGTCTATACCATACTATGGAGAAACTATAACACATACGCCATTATACATAGTTTATAATTTTATAATTATTATACAGTTCTTTAGAGACTGAACAAATTGTGAGTTCTGAGTAAAATTATCAATGTATAGTCGAGCGAGTCCGAATAAATGTGAGTAAAGCCGTTTATAGGTACATATGTAGATAATTATTATACCCTTCATTCTCGCCAACTATAAATCGCTGCTGAATCAGTACTCTCTACGTTTAGAAGCAAGCAAATACGGATTAAAAAGATCAACACAAAACGAAAGCTTTTACAAAGTCGCCTATTGCAGAGTTTATCGCACAGGTTGGCATTGAAGAATACGTAGCGTGCTCGTACAATGTCTAGGTTGCGCCAATCGCTCATTAGTCATCGTCTGTCATTGTTTTATTTCTGCATTACATGGCGCAAATTATGGCTGACCTAGTTTCTTAAGGGTATTATATATCGGTATGACAGCCTCACAAGTGATTGAAACTATTGACGCTATATGCTTGTCCATTATTTGATTGCTATTAGATATCTAATGAATAAAGTTATCAACTTATTAAAACTTGTAACTGGCTCTAATAGGTGTTAAGAAGTCGGTTGTACGAATTTGAATACGTCTGTTTAAATTTTCTTTAAGCTCTCTGTAAGTTAGTTACTCAGATATTAAAAATATTTGATAGTCTCAGGGTGCAAAGTTCAACGTCACCATAAACGCAGCATATTCGCGAGACAAGCGAAAAGCTCGCGAGGCTAGGTGCGCAAGCGCAGGGCGTAACGCCCCCGGGCGGCTGATGAAGACATCACGGTGCGCGCCAATTGATTAGTCGCGTGACGACCGTCGAGACGCGCGGACTGTTATTATGCGACGTTAGACACGCGTCCCGGTTACAGAGATAGAACATTATTAAAGCTGACGATAACTTGCGAATATTCACGCGGTTTTTATTTATTTCTTTTTAGAATTTCTTGTCTGCAATTTTATATCTAACATAATGTGCAGAGATTTAAATTACTGGTAAATACAAGAATTTGAACAATCAAATTCCAAAGCTTGTGCTTTAAACATACATTTGATTGTGCTTTAACAAATAAATAAAACTACATTTGTTTTATTAAACTAAACAACCCTCATTTTATAAATATAAACATCTTGTTGATTTAAAAAAAATTAACACTATTATTTATGGAATTTATTTAATAACATTCAAGTTCCATTTCAATTATACTCTTATCAAGGGACTACATTATTTAACTTATGTAATGATTTGTACACAAGTAGTAATTTGTATGTTAATTATAATTCCAATTTGATACGACACCCCTTAAGCGTCATAATACGGCATGTCATAATTTAGGCAAAGTACGCACGTAGACACTTTGTATTGTGTTTGATAAAAATTGTTCAATGTCAGATACAAGTTTTAAGTAGAAGAAATTATATATGTATTTTTAACAATTTTCCCTAAGTACTCGTACAATGACTACATTTCCACCTTATTGTATATAAGGTGGATACCTTATTGTATATATGTATTGATATACATATATATCAGTATATACTGATATAGATATATACTGATATACTGATAACTACTTACAATAAGGTGGAAATGTTAAGGTTATTGTGTCAGGGTGGATTACCACCCTAGCCATGGCAATGAAGTGCTCCTAGTCCGGCAATTCACGTTGATCCTAAATGAACGACCGAGTTAAGAAACTGCGGTCGCGGTAGCAAAATGGGTGACTGTTAGTGACAAAATATTGCTTGAGCGTTTCCGTTCTTTGAAGTGCACGTAAGTGATCCGATTGCTATCATAGATAGCAATCTTTAAGTCACCGTAGGCTTTATGATGACATAAAAAACTTTCGACATATGTATTGGCCCCTAACCCCTTTACCATTCGAACCAAGCAGGGTGTTGGAGAATGTTCTACTTCTTAATGTATGACGTAAGACTTTTGCCTAGGAGGGGACCATTATTGGTTGAAACCAATTCATCTATCTAGAAAGAGTATGAAAAATGGGCTAATCATCTTTCAGGCGCTCATTGATAAACTTATGGTGCACACCTAGAATCCCCATAACGGTAGAATTATCTTACGAATCGGGAAACAAGCACAATACTATCAATGTCCAAGAGAATCAACCGTCAACTGTGTTAAGTCTCCGTGACCAGACACAGTGGGTTCCCTGTGATGACGTAATGTCTAAGTTTGTATAAAGCCTTATCCACCATTTAAATATCCTTCTATCACAGCAATGTAACAGCCACTAATAAGTTTACTTACACGTCATTAATTGTATGAATATTTATAATCATTTTGTAGCTCATTATTATTCAATAAAATCGCTGCATAACTTCACCACCTGTACATATTTTGTTAAGCGAGTTCATAAAACACAGGTAGTCGGTATACGATTTAAATGATTAATTGGTTTACGAGAATTTTATTGTCAATTATACAGTAATCATATTATTGTCAATATAACGATGTATTGCGTTCATATTTCCGTTTTTTTTTCGAATACTTATTTATGATTTGCATATGATATTACATTTATTTACCATTTTCAAATAATTCGTCGCTCTAATATGTGTTTGAATTTATCATAATATAAGTTATATGAAGATTTACTGTACTCAATTTACCTACCAATTACTCGAGAGTCCATATCATAAAACATCATTCCATTTAAGAACTTACCTTAATAGCTATGAAAGAAAGGCTTGATTGGAGTAATTTTATCATTTACTTCGATTAAGGTAACAGTTCAATGGGAAATTATGCGTTGAATTCTTCAATCGATGCCCCCATTCTATTGCGGTTGGATTTGCATCGAACTGGTTTAGGACACCCGTATTCATCAGCCTTATTATCTCGTTATCTCTTTAAGGTTGTAATACATAGCATCATTAAGTTAATTAACCATATAAATTATCCGTATAAAACAAGCAATGGTTTTCATGCCGAGTAATTTCTATAAGAAGCGTTTAGTACGTACATTAGACATCAACGCGTGACAACATAGTAAGAGACGACAGAGTATTTTTTCTTTCGGAATTTATTACAATAATCTAATGTACACTAGCATATTATTTTATTTATGTAAATTATTTCATAGCTGTATTCGGATTAACCATTGGATTTGCAAAAATACACGTTTAAGTTGCATTAAATACATAGATTAAACATGTAAATCTTCAATGTTCAACTCGTAGCAAAATAAACATTACTTTTCGGTAGAATCTTGTGGGTAGTAAAATTTTTATGTCATATAAGTAGGCAATTAATTAAAAAAAATTGTACACTTAATATAATTTATTCTACGACTATAAAATTTCTGTTCCTACTTCACACAGCATGCATACACGCTGCATTTTACTTAAAGTAGTTCGCATTTCACGATAATTATTCGTACAAATAGACAATAATTCGTTAGGTACGAGTTGGTTAGCGTGCTAGAGCCCATTTGCTTCACTCCAGGCGCGCCGATCGCCCGAGGACAAACTCCAAATTGTTTTAAAACATCCAGCGCGTATTAATTGCCAGCATAAATGATTTTAATGTGAACCATTAGTTTAATATTCTATACGTAACCTCTTATACTGCTCTAGCTATTCTGTGTACGTGGGAGCGTCGTAGAAATGATTCGCACCTCGCATGATTTATTTGTATGATTTGTACGACTGATATAATAGTAATTGTTTATACACTTCGAATGAGCTCCAGAAACGTCTTTTATTTAGTCTTAAGAATCCCAAATTATCTGAGACCTTCTACATAGAAATTCAGTATCCTTAAAAAATAACCGTGATTTAAAGTAGCATTTATAAACCAATGTTTATTCTCACCAATACACAGTAATTTCATAAAGGTTTTTAAAGGAACAGAGTTATACTTCTAATTCACGCTTTTTGTTTAGTTACTTAACTAAGTAACTTTTTGTCTCTCATGTACGCTTTTTGTTTACAATTCTTCATTAAAGGGACACAAATTAATTGGTGTGTGTTTTCAGTGGAGTTTCTTTTGCTTTCAATTCTTATCAGTGATTAATTAATTAATTTAGTTATTTATGTTCCCTTTATGTAGACAATACCTATAGAAGTATAAAAAAAATAAGTTTGTGTATTAAAATAAATAAGAAACGACGATTGAGCACCTTTTAAGGCTAAAGGTCGCCGAACGAATTGTCTTCCGTATTGAAGTTTAAGATTGGCCCCAAAAATATATATGTAGTTTAATTTGAGGCTATAAGGCACGCTTTAATCCATGTAATTCAGTTGTAACTACAATTACATTGATTGTATGCTACTTGCAACTAAATAAAAGTTTGAAGTAACTGGACTCATTCGAGACACGTTTTGATTATTAAAAACTGGTTGATATTGAAATGGACAAGCAAAGCTGTGATACCGGTAACAGATAAGCTTGTGAAGAGGCGTATTGAACATTGAATTGAAATAGATTAAGTCGTAAATTTATACCTTCGATGTATCAATCGACATGGAATGTTAAGGATCGACGATGGCCGCGGGGTATTTGTTAGTTAATCAATCTTTGTTAGTATATTTTGGGTTACTTAACTACATAATTATAAATTGCGTTTTGTTACGTAATTAATTACAACATTTATTTCACATTGCCTCGTTATTTCTATAGATTAACATTGCGGCAAATTTATTATCAATAGATATTTTATTTTGCTTTTACTAAATATGTTTTTAATCATATTGGAGTTTTTTTCGTTTTCGTTCATTTTCTGTTGACTTTTCAGAAAACTTAAAATTTGTAAAACTGATAGGAAAATATTTTTTACTGTAAAATGTAGTTTGAAGGAAGTAAAAATATAATTATAGAAAATTGGTAAATATCTGAAATAAAATAAACATATCTTTTTCTTCCGGAATTTTGTGTGCATCAGATATTACTTTAGAATTTTACATTTAGTGTTTGTCATTCTGTCTATCTGTACGAGTATAGTATAGAAAGCTTTTAATTTATTCACATGATTGTATACATATTTGTAACTTTATTATGAGTATATATACATTATATCTTTAAAGTACACGAAAGTACCCCAGCACACAAAAGTACAATGTACGCGAGTATTCTTAATTCAAATTTAAAAATAGCAAGTGTTAGATAAACTAGATGTATACTTCAGTATACAGTTCCATCTAGCGCAACGAGTTTATTACATAAACAGCACAATAATGAACACTCGGCAATCGGTATAAATTACGTATAGTTGACAGGCGCATTTACGACGATAGCTGGCCATATTGAAACTAAATCAAATCTATTAAATAAATAAATAAATCTTACCACCGTGACCCGCCGCCATCGCGAAATACAAATAACTCCACTAATGAACTTTGATTAAAAACTGATTTATTATTTTTAGCGATTATAAACTGCTAATGCGACGGGTAAAATATGATATTGTTCGAATTTATTCTCGTTGTGGTCTTTTAAAATAAATAAAATCTAGAACGCAAGACAAGAAGTACATAGATAGTATACTATGTACAGTTTGATCGAATAGTCATAAATTATACTATGTACACAGCCATACAATTACAATAAATCCCGTAAAATTACGATCTTTCCAAATAACCAAGCAAGTTCGGCAACTCAAGACGTCATAACAGGAGAAAGAACTCAACTCACTTGGTAAGGTTTGTATAAGGATTATAGTATCAATATGATTTTTTTTCCGTAGTTAGGTTCAGTCTTTTGTTTGTCATGTTCCGCCTTGGGTTTATGAACCGTTATATAAATACTTAATACCTTTAGTGTTTTAAGTGTCAGTAGGTGACGTCTGCCACTTACTTTTTTTATTACTTTATTTTTTTTTATTTATTCGTTGTTACGTCATCACACTCTTTACATCAAAACTTCTCGAGAGATTAAGATGAATCTTGACAAATTGATGTCTTAGATTATGCATATTAAAATAAAATTATTAAAACAAATGACGATATCGATTGCATGTAAGTACTATAACTAGATCCGACTCGTAAATCCTCTTACAGATTATTATAATAAAAAACCGCAAAAACCCTTAAAAGATGTGATAGTCAGTCAGCCTATGACGCGAGATATACGAAAAAGAGTACCAAGTCCACGAATCAAAAACATATACGAAATATACATCTGTTTCGGATACGCTATGTTTACCAAGCGCAGCGACGTGTGCTATGGTATGCAAGCCGCAGGGCGCGGCGAGTCAAGGTAAGGGGTCAGAGAGAGAAAGGCGGCAGACCTAACGTCTGTATTAATTTTATACTTCGCTATCAGTCCTTAATGAAACAATGTATACACGGTAGGCTGACAGAAGCACGCGCTCGAACAATGTACTTAGATTTAGAGGGTACAGCGCGCTTGAACCCATTTAGGCGCCTAATGACCAATTGAAATGTACGTCATATTCCGACGTAGCTTGCTGTTGTAGCTTTGTTATTGTATATTATTGGTCTTTTAGGTTTATGGTATACCCAAAACAATATGTAAATTAATAAAAACATTTTGTGCATATTAGTATTTAATACATTAATGATAATGATATGAGTAACCCTCAAATTGTTATGACAAGAATAAAAACGACATTTGCCAAGAGCAAAGAGTAGTGAATTAATATTGCCTTCAATCCATTATTGACCTACTCAGGGCACGGGTCTCTCCTCATCACTGAGAAGGCTTAAAGCTTATCATCGTGCTGCTCCAGTGCAGATTAGTGATACAGTGGTGAAGAGGTTAGTGGCCAATTCAAGTGTCGGGAAATCTTTATGCCACCGTAAGGTCGTCATTACTTGGCAACTGTTGTTTACGATATCAACCGGGACCGACGGCTTAATGTGCCCTCCAAAACACGGAAACGGCCAGGAAATTTTTGTCACTAGCGGTCACCCATCCAGGTACCGATCACGTCCGCAGTTGCTTAACTCTGTCGATCGCTTATGATCAACATAAGCCGTTGGGCTAAAAAAGCTTCTATCATCTAAATAACTAATAATTACTATTCTTACGCCCAGTTGAAGCTTAACACGTATCTGACGTAAAATGACAAACTTTATGGCGTATCAATCACAACAAAGGAATTCAGTCCAATTATAATAACAGTTTATTTACAGTAACATAATTTTAAAACGTCGTAAATTCTTCGTTGTGTCGTAAACACGCGGGTGACCTAGAAACAATGAGATTTAATACAAGACATAACTTAGACGTTATGACAGGTCCCGGTAACATATTACTGCAAAATGTCATTGTTTTCGGTGTAAATTACAATTACATGTAAAAATATATTAGTACATAATAAAGGAATATCTACATATATTAAGGAAGTAACGCTCTATCGTATGAAACTAAATCACAGAAGGAAGAAATATTTATTAAAGAAAAGCGACTGTAAAGATCAATAAATAAATTTATTTGTCAGAAATTCATCCTTTTCCTTCCTACAGCACAAAATAGATGACACCTTACACGAAAGTCAAGCCAAGCAGCTTACCATACTTGTTAGTTTTCAGTCTTCATTTAATGTTTAAAAGATACCCAAGAAAAGTTTTAATATACCAAAATATTATCAGAAAAAGAATTGTATTGGGAATACTGGTCAATAAGACATTTACAATAAGGAATCTATAAGCCGGCAGGTCCATTTCAGTCACAACTGTATTTGAATAGTTACTATAGGCACTAGGCTATAGGCATTAGTCTCTGCAATCAAGTTAGCTTAAATAGTTTGTTATAAGGCTGTGAAGCAGCTTGTCAGCTCCGACTCTAAGACTTACCAGCACGGGCACGACCTTCAGTAATGAAGAAAACGACGAAGAAGAAGAAACATCTAAAATACGTTATTGTACCTAAGTAGCCAGAGTCAAAAAATAAAAAGACGAGATTGTTTAAACAATTGATGTAAATTAAATTATAAGTAAAATATCTTTTTTATTTCTGAACCGATAAAATACAGGCTTAATATTACCTCAATTGCGGTGAATAATGCATTAATGAAAATCGCATGTAAAGGCTGATATAAGTGAGGTCGAACGCAGAACGACAAATATCCTAAATATGATTGTCTCAGGATGTATTAAATTAATAAAAATAACCACTAATAGTTTTTGTCAAATATCTTTCATATTCAAACATCGATCAGGTATAATTTTATGTAAGGACTAAACGTGATCACAATTGACACAGAGCAAAAAACGTAGACAAGGACATCATTACAACATTATGATACCGGAATGCAGAACCAAACGTCATAATATTTCCTTGAGAGCAGCGGATTGCTAGAAAGTCAATATTTGTCACAACAAAAAAAAACTCATATCAATTTGTCAAACAATCAAAACATCATATCAACGTCCGTTATCTCGTATATCAATATTTTAATTCTGATATAATTAATCCGCACCATTAAGATTTATTGAGAATAATCTCCGTATTAGATCTAATTGATAGAGCAATTAAATGTACCGAGAAATAGATGCTATTAATTTTAATTCCTGTTTGCCCAACATTTGTGTCCGTGATAACCGTTATAAATGTTTAGGCATAATTATAATCAGAATTATCTAATTATATGAATCAAAACATAGTTAAACGCCCCTGATTTTATCGAATACATTATCAAATTGTTTAAGAAGTATTAAACATGGTTTAAACGTAATATTTCATCATATTTGTGTTGTGTGTTTTGTTTTAAATTTTCGAAATAATTGATCTTAATTCGACTTCACAGTGTGTTAAATACACTATAAGACAAAAATACTACAATATAAGAACTGTAAGTAAAATATCGAGTTATGGCGCAGTCGGTAGTTGCATAGATGACCGTTAATAGCAAAAACATCTTCAGCGATTCAGTGCAGCATTCCATTTCAAATTCCAATTAATTTATTCATATAGATGTTTTCTCAATACCCTTCATTATAAGTATTAGTTCCATTATGTAGTTGGTTCTAATGATTATATTATTGGAAAAAGGTTTATAAATCATTACCGAGGAATTAGCTTTATATGACTTCAAACACTTCTCTAGTTATCTGAACAGAAAGTGAGTGAAATATGCTCCAAATAAAGAAGTAACGATAAAATACCCTGTAACCCTTGAGTTGCTTTTCGCGTCAAAAATACGGTTCTGATATTCATTTTCATCTATTTCCGATCGGGATAAGAACATGCAAAAACAAATCCTTTTATATAT